>JAVJIF010022404.1:0-78191 GCA_038442645.1 Agave tequilana
TATTTCAACACAAAATAGTACAAGTACTCAGTCATCACAGTCTGTGACATAATATTACATAAATATTACATCAACAGGTAGAACAAAAGTAGACTGTATAGGGTACAAAAGATAAGAACTCACGAGCTGGAAGAGGGAATTTCGCGAGCGGGAAAGACGGGATGAAGCTACGGCTGATCCGACTGCCCCTTGAAGTAGGCCTGATCCTCAGCTGAAGGGTCCACCTCGGTCCAAGCTGTAAGATCTGGACATAAAAATTTAAGGTTATTAGTGGGCAACCCAGCAAATGCAAGAAGAACCCAAATGGTAAGTATAAATAAAAGCAAGTGCATCAGGTCAAGTATAATGTATCCAATCAGTAAGCATGGAATAACCACAATAATTAGTGAAATATAGAAATGACATTAGAATTTATGTGACATGAAATAAAAGCAAGTGTAGCAGGTCAAAGGTCATATATCAAATTAGCAAGTATGGAGTAACTACAATAAATAACAAGTATGGAAATGACAATAAAATTCATGTAGCATGAAGTCAATTATCAAGTTATTATTAAGACTCGTTCAATTTGTATGTTTCGGTATATGCCCGTACCATATACTTCTGCATACAAGTCGAGCGAGGTTGGTTATTGAAAATTGATGGGAAACGGCGAACCATGTTTAGAATGGGCCTGTGTATGCTCAGGAGTATTCGGTACTGAGCCGGAACGTACTGCTAGGTACTGAGACTTACTATATGCCCGAAGGTCTTAGTATACGTCCGAAACAGGAATGGAGTGTCACCGTTCCCCACAGGGATATACCCAGGGATTATAGCACACCCAGTAGGCAGGCAGGGGGTAGGGGTGCCAGTACACCCCTTGGAAGCGCCTGGTGGCCTCCAGGTCGAATCTCAGGAATTAGTTGTACAACATATGTATGGCCACCATAAACACAGAAACTATATCGATACCCATCAATTTCCCTCGTCCCGGTGTAAATTGTTTAAATATAACAGAGTGTCAAATAATAAAGTCCACATGGTATTCACAAAAGTCCAATATCTATGGTTATCCTATTACGGGGGTCAACAATAGTATAATATCAGGAGTAATATCAGGAGCCTCCCTATTTCAAGGGGTTCAAGTATATAGGAGTTCAGGAGTTCAGGAGTACCAAATGTCTGGTAATAATATAATAATCATGCCAAGTCCCTGTAAAATGATAGTCATGAATATGCCATATAATACAGATATCGGGGGTGGTAGTGTCCGTTTAAGGGTCACGATGTCAGGCCAATGTACTTGTACCACATGAAATCATGTCATATACCGAGTGTCAGAATCAGGTGTCAAGTATGACATATCAAGTACCTGTGTGTAATATCAAGTGTCATGGATCAGGTATCAAATATAACATATCAACTGCCGGTGTAAATACCGAGTGTCGGTATAAATACCAAGTGTCGGTGTCATAAATCATATATCAGGTGTAAATACTGATTGCCGTGTAAATACCAAGTGCCGGTGTCATAAATCATATATCAAGTATAACATGTCAAGTGTCGGGTAAATACCGAGTACAATACCATCTATAAGATTGTATAGTAAGAAATCATGTACTAAATATTACATCAGCAAGTGTTAGGCATGTTACGATAATAATAAGATGTCTACATATCAATATCATGCTATAAATCAAGGTAGTTATTTTTAAGTTTAATATAAAGGACTCGCCTGAAACCGGGATGAAATACCGGTTAAAATCTGAGAAATCCGCAAACCCGTGCGAACAAGCCACTAGCCCATAAATATATATTAAAATATATAAATATAAATATTTATATAATTATTAGAGAGAGAATTAGAGAGGGGGGAGAGAGAGGAGAGAGAAAGTTATAAGAAGGAGAGAGAGATTGGGTATTTTTAGAAAAGATTAGGAATTAAAAGGGGAGGGATATTGATTGTAAATATGGGGAAGTAATTTGGGGGTGAGGTGGAGGGTATTTTAGAGATGTGAAAAGTGGGTTTATTTATGGAAAAAAAGAGAAAAGAAAGAAGAAAAGAAGAAAGAAATGGAAAAAGAGAAAGAGGGGGGTGGCCGGTCGGCCGGCCACCTGCCGGCGGCCCTGGGGCGCGGCGCCTGGCTCGGGAGGAGTGGAAGGTGGGAGGTGTTTGATGTTGGTTGTTGTTTGTTGTTTGTTCGTTTGGTGGTGGTGATTGATGGTAATTGTGGTGGTTGTTGGAGGGTGGTGGGGAGTTAGAGGAGGAGGAGCAGGTGACGATGGAGTGGTTAGAGTGGTGGAATTGTGGAGATGGGGATGAATTTTGGAGAAGAAGAGGTAGGAGAAGTTATGGGTTTAGTTGAATTGAAGGAGAGTGGTGTTTGAGGTTGATGGAAGTGGAGAAGAAGTGGGGAGGTGGAGGGGTATGTGGCCGGCGGCTAGGGCCGGCGGCGGCAGCTGCGGTGGTGGAGGCGGTGGTGATAAGGAGAGGTTGGTTGTTTGTTTGGTGGAGAATTGAAATGGAGATAAGGAAGGAGAAGGGGAGAAAAGAAAGGAATTAAAAGAAGGAAGAAGTAAATGGGGGTGATGCAAGGGGATGGGGGAGAGATGGGCTGCTATTGCAACTCATTATGCTGCGGTTGTTTGCAGCAGACCAAGCTGCAGGGGATGGGTCGGCAGGGTGGTTGGGGTGCAGGCATGGAGGAGAAAGAGAAAGAAGAAAAAGAAAGAAAAGAAGAAAAAGGAAAAGGAAAATAAGAAAAAGAAAAAATAAGAAAAAAATTATAAATAAATGTATTATAAAATAATATAATTATTAGAATATCTTGGGAGTATAAAGAAGAGGAGTGGAAAGGAAAAAAGCAAGAAAAGGAAAGAACGGTAAACAATATTATTATTTATATAGGGTAAAAATCGACTATTCAGAATCGTTCTGAAAAATTCTCAAAAATAGTAAATATTTTTTTAAGATGCTTGATGAAATTGGATTCGATAAATTCAATGTAATTTTAAATTAAAAATCCTGAAATCTTCCGGTGATACCGGCCGACACCAGAGTCGGTCAAATTTTTATAAATTTAGAAAATATTCAAAAAATGTATTTAGATAGAAAATAAATTTTAAGAAGTAATGTGAAAGCAGTTTTTGAAAATTCAATCCCGTTTAAAAACTAAAAAATATGGGAATCAGTCAGTGATGCTAACCGACACCGGTTTTAGAGATTTTGTAGAAAAATTCTGAAAATTTTCAGAAAATCATAAAAAATCTAAAATATTAGAAACAGTGCTTGAAATTGAAATCGGTCAAATTAGACTTTCAAAAAGGTCAAATTGGGCAGCAGGCTTGTATCGAGTTCCCGGTACGGGTCAGAGCTTACTCTAAATCTGAGAATCCAAATCCGATACACAATAACATAAGTAATCACAACTCAAAAGTACATACTGAAGAAAATTAACAATACCGTCAAAAAATTTAGGGACACGTATCAGGGTACGTATCTCGGGAACGGGGTACTACAGACATTCTTGATGAAAGCATGTCTTCTGATACTGAAGGCGCGCTTTCTTTGAACATATTCTCTACAGGTTCTTCTCAACACCGATCAGAAGAAGAACTTGATACAGACGATCCATTCTAAAAGTTTATCAACGAGCCAAATCCCTCAAATAGAGGAAGAAAGCGAAGAAGACAGCGAGCTGGTCGACGAGAGAGAAGATGAGGAAATAAATAAGGAAGACGAGGAGAATGAAGACAACGAATCTGCTTATGATGGTGATGAGGATGAGGAGTAGGATTTTCTGCTTCTCTGATATTCACTTTATTTTTTTCTTCTTTTAAGAGCTATTAATGCTCTTTTTGTAAGGCCTCTTTCTGACCATATTATTTATAAAAAAATACTTCTATCTAAAAAATGATTTTTTTTATTTTTAAAATAAATATAAAGTATGTTTTTTCATGCATCGCAGTAATCACAAGACTTCTGAGTGATTTTCTTAATACAGCTACAATGATCGTGGATCTCATATATTGCACGCAAAAATTGTTATCATACGATAAGAAATATATGATTTACTAAAGAAAAATGTAAGTCTTTTATTAAGAAGTTAAATATTATCGTACTCTGTAAATCTAAAAATATAGTTATTATCTGCGATTATGGTTGTAGTACTCAGATAATAATTACTCTCAACTAACATAACCATAAATATAAATATATAATTATTATTTTTGCATCTCAACTGCGACCATGGTCGCAGTACTCAGATAATAATTGTTTCAACTAATAGAACCACGGATCTAAATATATAGTTATTATTTTGCATCTCAACTGCGATTATGGTCGTAGTACTCAGATAATAATTACTCTCAACTAATAGAACAGTGAATCTAAATATATAGTTATTATTTTTGCATCTCAACTGCTACCATGGTCGCAATACTCAGATAATAATTACTCTCAATGAGAACTGCAATTATGATCGCAGTATATAATTAACTATATTTATACATGAAACTGCAACCCGATTGCGTCTTGACAAAAATAGCTTGATCTTTGTGCATTCAATCAAGTTAAAAAACACGATCATGGTCACAGTCCAAAGTTAACTATATAAACAGATGATACTGCGATCATGATCGTAATCCTCTCAAATCAATATATTTCACTATATATCACAAATTAAAAAACTGCGACTACGGTCGCAGTGTGTAACACAAATACAAAGTTCTTTCATGCGTGAAAAAGAGACAAACAGCCACAATGAAGAAAAATATATAAAATCATAAGTAAACTGTGACTATAGTCGCACTCCTTATTCACTGTTATATATTTAACTTAACAAAAAAATCATGCACAATATGCTATTGTTAAGCACTGCGACCATAGTCGCAGTCATTATTTGCATGCATTATGTAAAAAAATTTGATCGTTTATATGTTACATGCGAATAAGTAAAATGCAATTACGTTCACAATTAGTAAAATTCTTACAGATCATATCATAAATTTCTGCAAAAAAATAATTTGTTTATATTAAATTAAGCACAAAAAATTGACATGTTTTATGAGTTTTCACATGATACATCCTATATATAATTATAGACAGCGTCAAAGGTCGCTTTTAAAACTATTAAGAAATTATTTTATTTACCACTAAGAGCTTAGTCGCATTCCTGAAATTCTTATATCCACCTATAAAAAAATTAATAAAGAAGTATTCATAACTGTATCCTGATTTGATGAAGTTGCACTTGAAGAGACCTGATTCATATTCAGTTGGTTGCAGTTATAAAGATAACTGTGACGATATTGACTAAAGTCAGAAATATAAAAAATAATGAATTATACAGATCCACTATCTTTTATCGCAAAGATATTTAGTAATTTCAGCTGTTCCAATAGACGAATCGTTCTTATTAGTGTGGCTAATAATGTGCCACGTCAGCTGATATACATATTTCTTATATATATAATATATATATATATTATATTATATATATATATATATATATATTATTATATATATATATATATATATATATATATATTGAAAAAACACCTAGAGGGGGGGTGAATAGGTGTTAGTGCTAATCTAAAACTTAATGCAAAACTAAGTGCGCTAAATGCGGAAGCTAATGCAAATTATGCACAAACTAATACAATACAACAAGTGTAGCCGAATTCTCCTTGCGAGGCTCTGGACTAACTCCCCTTGATTCCCCTTAAAATGGGTTGAGGCGTTATGTAAGCTCTTGTTGGATGAGTATAAGTTGGGCACACACACACAAGCAATCCAAGCAATGTGCACAACACAATCAAGCCAAGCAATCAAGGATATAGCAATATGGATTATGCAAGGCACAACACAACAAATAATTTGATATGACAAGATGAATTATGCTCAACACACAGCAAATATGATATGAATGAAGTATGATGCTTTGCACAAATGTAAAGAGAGAGAGTTTAGAGACAAGTGGATCAAACGCAAACACAAAGATATGTTTCGAGGTTCGAGCACCCTTGCTCTACATCCCCGCCTACACCACCGTGTAGGATTTCCAATCCACTATACCGTCCATCGAGGACTCCCCGAGGGAACTTTCACCGAGAAGGATTTGTACAACAATGGAGTACCTAACTCCTCTCTCAAACACCACCTCACAACCGAGGGGTAGGCCCGTAGCCAAATACAACAACAACAACAACCAACACCTCTACCGAAGAGGGTTTACAAACAAACTCAATCACCTCACACTTGAGGGATACACACCAATCACCCGATCACCTCTACCGAAGAGGGATACAACAAGAATAAGGGTGTACAACTTAGATGTTATAACAACAACCTCAAAACTCTCTCTGTTTCTTTTCTCTTTCCACAAAACAAAGATCCTAAAAATTAGGATAGGTGATAGCTCAAGTGTGAAAAACTAAGTGTTTTTGGAAACAAGCAACAAAGAAAAACTAATTGGGAAGTCTCTTGTAAAAGATAGAAAATGCAAGATCAAATCAAAATCCTAAAACCTAGTTTCTTTGATTTTCCAAAAACCCAAAATAATGAAGATGAGAAGTTTTAAAGCCCACAACTCTTTTTAAAACTCTTTTAACACCTCAGAAAACTGAAATTTTTCCTCTTAAAAAACTTAGCCAAAATCCCCAAAGAGATGGGGTTTTATATAGGCCCATCAGAAAACTAGCCGTTAGGCTGAGCTGGCAGCCTGACAGGCTGCCGGTCGACCGCCAACGGTCAGAAATATGACCGTTGGGCAACTGCGGTCGAACCGGCCCGGTCGACCCAAACAAACAGAGAGCAGAGCTCTCATCCCGGTCGACCGGCACGGTCGACCCAAACAACCCGAGAGCAGAGCTCTCAGACCCGGTCGACCGGCTCGGTCGACCGTCCTAGTGACTCCAAACGTGCACAGATCTGTGCACGTCCGGTCGACCGGCCAGGTCGACCGGACATCAGCCAAGTCGACTAATAACCTGGCTTAGTCGACTGGTTGAGTCTGGAACTGAAAACTGGGTCAGAAAACTTGGGAAAATATTTTATAAAATCTTTTAATACTTCTAAAAATCACCAAAAATATTTTTATCATTTTATATCAAAACTCAAACAAGTGATAAAAGTTTCAAGACATGTATCAACATATTCAATTCATTTTGAGTCTTGCAAATTTTATCAAAACAAAACTTGTATTTTTGTCAAACTTGATTTTTCCAAAACATGAATAGGATAGTCAAAATAAGTTTGTCTAGCAACTTTAAAGCATGTATGTATATCTAGAACATATCTAATATACATAGAAATAAAGTAAACTTGTTTTGATCTACTATCCATGAAAACCAAAATCCAAATCATGAAACGTGTGTGTTGTGCACTTGAGCATATCAACTATACTAAGCTTTACAAATTGGATCTAAACACACTATCTAAATTAGGATACCTAAGTCTTCTTGATGATCTTCATCTTCCAGTTGACTTGCTCCAAAACTCCATCCATGGGCTAGGCAATGTGTGATCTTGACGCTTTGGCCCTGGAATCAACATGAAAAGCTTCTAAACACCTTGTTTAAGCTAATCACTAACTAATATCTTGGTTATGATCTGAAACTTAAACAACATAAGATTATTAGTAAACATAACTACATGAGTTAATCATCATCAAAAACTAGAGTGGAAGGCCTTTGGGCCAACAATCTCCCCTTTATAATGATGACAAAACTCATGGAGTTATATATGCATGGATTAAAGTTAAGCTTCAAAGAAGCTCCCCCTTAACTCATGCATAAACAAATAAATAAAATATATGCAATGAATGTACATAAACATGTATGCATCAATATGAATAAACACAAACACATGTTCTAGAAGCTCTAGTTACCAATTAAATTAATAAAGCATTAACAACAAAAATACTAGATGCTCTAGATACCAATAAAAAACTTAATACTTACCATAAAACTTAATATATGCAAAAACAAGTAATATATAAAACATGTTAACTCTCAAATAATTCTCCCCCTTTTTGTCAATCATCAACAAAGGGTAAACAAAGTAAAATCAAATCACAAATTTTTCTCCCCCTTTTTGTCAAACAAAAAGATCAAGAAGGGGTTAAAAAATCCAAACAATAAAATGAAGGGTAAAAATCTTGCTCCCCTTTTAAGTCAATCAAAACAATAAAACAATGTTCTCCCCCCTTTTGTCTAAAACAAAAAACAAGGTCAATAAGGGGTGACTATAAACAACATGATATCAATAGATAAATATGTCAATGAAGCATCTTGATA
Organism: Agave tequilana; assembly: GCA_038442645.1. Lineage (NCBI taxonomy): Eukaryota > Viridiplantae > Streptophyta > Magnoliopsida > Asparagales > Asparagaceae > Agave > Agave tequilana. Next base: position 8,281 of record JAVJIF010022404.1, read on the forward strand.
TCAATAAATAAAGATCAATAGATGTTATATGCTATATACATTCATGAAGAGGAAGACGCTAAGTAGCTTCCCTACACATATGCATTACATGAAAGAGGGATGTTAAGCCCTAATTCACATAACACACATTATGTAATGTATAAGAGGAGATGTAAAGCTCCCCCTACACACGTGTACCACATAACGAAGAGATGTTAAGCTCTTCAATACAAGATACACTCATCATGAATTTATATGCATATAATCAATACAAATCAAAACTTTTGTATTTTTCAAAAAAATTTTAGATACCAATTTTAAGTAAAAACACATGAAACATCTTGATATCAATTGAAATTAAACATAATAAATTTTAAATGTCTAAACAAAATTTTGATACCAATTGTAAATAATTTTCATATTAAACATATGATACCAATATGAAATTTTCAATCATAAAGTAAGGGAGTGGGAAACAAATACCAATTGAAGATCACCAATTGAAAGACATAATTAAATTTTCTCCCCCTTTATGAAATACCAACTAAAATGATGCATAGGCTTGATACCAATTTAAAGTAATCAATTGAAACAAAATTGAAACTCAAGCACTAGCATAAACAAGATTTTGTGAAAAATTTATATCTTAAGCACAAATAAAACAAGTGTATGTGTATGAAATAGAATGAGTACCAATCACCATAGATGATACCAATTGAAAATATACATACACAATAAACATATGAGTATACACAAAGATCAAAATGATACCAATTGAAAGAGTACAATGATACCAATTGACATAACAATAAAAGCATGGTATAACTCATATAATCTAATCCTCCCATCTCATGCACAAGTTTAAAAAAAAATTTTCATATAAGCATACAAGGCATGGACTCCCATCCATCCTCCCATTATGGGTAGGGGTTTTCAAAAATAGATTTGAAAATGTAGTTTTGTTTGAAAATCACTACCATAGTGAAGAATACCGTAACTAGTTAAATGGAAAATCTTTTAAACTAGTACGAAATCCTTCAAGTAAGGAATAAAATAAAACACATGAGTAAATAAGAAATGTGAGTGTACTAATAAAGTGTGAATATCATAATCATGAAATTTTTCATTAAGCTCAATTATTCCTTAAACATAGAAAACACGAAAATCATCAAAACTTATTTAATCTTCATGACATATGTATGTCAAGTACAAATTAAAATATACATACATATCCAAAACACAACGAGTCCACTATTTATATATGCATGAAGGCACGTGGCTCAAAAAGGATAAACATGTATATCTAATAGTTTGGACAAGATAGACATATACATGAAGTTAAATAATTAAACACAAAATCAAGAAAAGCTAAATCTTCACCAAACACATTTCATTTCAAGGTATATGTATGAATTGTCAACACAATAAGTATACATACATATCCCTAAACACAATTGAGTCCATATATAGATTTGCATGAAAGGCAAATGACTCAAGGGGTATACATGTATATCTTAAAGTTTGGCAATACAAACATATATACATGAAGTGAAAACTCATTATCATAAAACAAATCAAAAATAGGAATACAAGTTTAAAATGCATGAATCATCAAACTAGACTATACTAGCACATCTAATGGGTTCAAATAAGCAATCAAGCCCAAACATATATAAATTTATTTGTGGCCCACTATATGTACAAGTATAAATCCTAGTTTTAACGAAAACTAACATCTAAACAAGTAATCTTAACAAGAAGCATCAAAACACAATATAGAAGTCATCATGATAAAACTAAAACATGATTACTATGTAAATTCACATGCATTAGATTCATGATGTACATTATAGTTTAAGAAAAAGTGAGAACACTAAGAATGGGTTCATACAAGCATGTGTGTCTCAAATACTATATATGTATGTCAAGGATCTAATAATCATGGCATTTATATACTAATCCATAGACAATGAAAACATGCTATAAAACATTAATATGAAAGCATGTAAAGAATAATAAGGAGTTAAGAAATTGTTACCAAAACCTAGAAGGCAACTCTCCTTGTCTCCAAAACATGGTGGTCATCTCCACCAAATCTTCCCTTGAAAGTGATGCATCCAATTGATTTCCTTTAAGTCCGGAACGCATCCACTCCAAGGTGTCATCACTCTCACGTCATGTGAGAGCCCACACCTACATCAAAAACAATAGGAGGGGTGGTCTTTGGTACCCACATCTTGTTGGGTCCATGGGGTTAGTCCTTCCCTAACCCAAACAAGTTTCTTTGCTAAATTTGAAACATTTAATCTATCATAACAAAATTTAGCAAGATGGCCTTTTCGGCCAAATGTGTACATGTTACACATGAGCATACATGTGTTGATGGTGTCCGTGTGGAGCATGTGTATGCCGTGAAGGGTGTGCATGCATAAAAGTTGGAACTTGTTTCTTACGAACCAAGGTTTCCAAGCGAGTGTGGTTCATGGCACATTGGCTCATAGTGGAGCCCAAACAATCTACTCTCTTCTTTAACATACAAATATCATCATTAATCCTAGAAGAAGAGGTACATGCAATAGTAGACTAGATGAAGCTACACTAGTATGGCAAACATGTGCATCAATTTTATTTTGCAAAACTTCATTTTTCTTTAAACAAATTTCTAAATCCTTTGAAATAGAATCAATTTTTATTTTCAAAGAATATTTTCTTTTACAACAAAATCAACTTTAGAAGATAAATTTTCATTTTTCTTCAAAATAGCATGGCAATCATTTTTAGTTTTTAAAAATTCATTTTCTTTTAGTGCAAGTTTCAATTGAGATCTCAATGAATCCCTTTCATTATAGACTCAACCTTCTCTTGCAAAACACAATCAAGTCTAGAATGCAAACTCTTATTTTCTTTTCAATTTCTAAACTTTTCTTTTTCAAAATCTTATAATTTTCAATTAATTTTTCACAAACAATAGAAAGTTCTTCATTTAAAGCATGGGCATCAAAATTATCACATGAAGAACTAGAGCAATCATCACTATCTAAGTGGGGTTCCGAATGTACCTCAAGGGAGTCATTCCCTTGGACCATGAAACATTGTGAATCAGATTCTCCACTAGATTCCTCTTCTTGAATTTGCACTTGAAGCTCCGAGGTGGTGGTTGTTGTTGTCAATTTGTTCCACACTGTAAAGGCGGAATCAATGTTAGAAACACACATAAGATAATCTTTAGGTAATGTGCTTCTAATGGCCTCTAGGGCTTGTGCATTGGCCCCTATATGATTGCGATCACTAAGAAGGATTCCTTGGTAATAGCAAGATAAACTTTATGACCTAGGGTTTGTAAATAAACGGTCATCCTAATCTTCCAAACATGAATGTTGGAAGGGTCATACATAGGTGGGGTCATGAAGGCAATGGTAAACTATATGTGTGCAAACAAGCAAATGCAAACAATAGATTAGCAAGCAAATGGATCTCACTCCTAGGATGTTAAGCCTAAGTATCAGGAGCACTAGCTCTGATACCAATTGAAAAAACACCTAGAGGGGAGGTGAATAGGTGTTAGTGCTAATCTAAAACTTAATGCAAAACTAAGTGCGCTAAATGCGGAAGCTAATGCAAATTATGCACAAACTAATACAATACAACAAGTGTAGCCGAATTCCCCTTGCGAGGCTCTGGACTAACTCCCCTTGATCCCCCTTGAAATGGGTTGAGGCGTTATGTGAAGCTCTTGTTGGATGAGTATAAGTTGGGCACACACAAACACAAGCAATCCAAGCAATGTGCACACACAATCAAGCCAAGCAATCAAGGATATAGCAATATGGATTATGCAAGGCACAACACAAGCAAATAAATTTGATATGACAAGATGAATTGCTCAACACAAGTAAATATGATATGAATGAAGTATGATGCTTTGCACAAATGTAAAGAGAGAGAGTTTAGAGACAAGTGGATCAAACGCAAACACAAAGATATGTTTCGAGGTTCGAGCACCCTTTTTCTACATCCCCGCCTACACCACCGTGTAGGATTTCCAATCCACTATACCGTCCACCGAGGACTCCCACCGAGGAAACCTTCACCGAGAAGGATTTGTACAACAATGGAGTACCTAACTCCTCTTTCAAACAACCACCTCACAACCGAGGGGTAGGCCCGTAGCCAAATACAACAACCAACCAACCAACACCTCTACCGAAAAGGGTTTACAAACAAACTCAATCACCTCACACTTGAGGGATACACACCAATCACCCGATCACCTCTACCGAAGAGGGATACAACAAGAATAAGGGTGTACAACTTAGAGGTTACAACAACAACCTCAAAACTCTCTCTTTTCTTTTCTCTTTCCACAAAACAAAGATCCTAAAAAGATTAGGATAGGTGATAGCTCAAGTGTGGAAAACTAAGTGTTTTTGGAAACAAGCAACAAAGAAAAAACTAATTGGGAAGTCTCTTGTAAAAGATAGAAAATGCAAGATCAAATCAAAATCCCAAAACCTAGTTTTCTTTGATTTTCCAAAAACCCAAATAATGAAGATGAGAAGTTTTAAAGCCCACAAACTCTTTTAAAACTCTTTTAAACACCTCAGACTGAAATTTTTCCTCTTAAAAAACTTAGCCAAAATCCCCAAAGAGATGGGGTTTATATAGGCCCATCAGAAAAACTAGCCGTTAGGCTGAGCTGGCAGCCTGACAGGCTGCCGGTCGACCGACCCGGTCGACCGCCAACGGTCAGAAATATGACCGTTGGGCAACTGCGGTCGACCGGCCCGGTCGACAACCCAACAAACAGAGAGCAGAGCTCTCATCCCGGTTGACCGGCACGGTCGACCCAAACAACCCGAGAGCAGAGCTCTCAGACCGGTCGACCGGCTCGGTCGACCGTCCAGTGACTCCAACGTGCACAGATCTGTGCACGTCCGGTCGACCGGCCCGGTCGACCGGACATCAGCCAAGTCGACTAATAACCTGGCTTAGTCGACTGGTGAGTCTGGAACTGAAAACTGGGTCAGAAAACTTGGGAAAAATATTTTATAAAAATCTTTTAATACTTCTAAAATCACCAAAAATATTTTTATCATTTTATATCAAAACTCAAACAAGTGATAAAAGTTTCAAGACATGTATCAACATATTCAATTCATTTTTGAGTCTTGCAAATTTTATCAAAAACAAAACTTGTATTTTTGTCAAACTTGATTTTTCCAAAACATGAATAGGATAGTCAAAATAAGTTTGTCTAGCAACTTTAAAGCATGTATGTATATCTAGAACATATCTAATATACATAGAAATAAAGTAAACTTGTTTTGATCTACTATCCATGAAAACCAAAATCCAAATCATGAAAACGTGTGTGTTGTGCACTCAAGCATGTCAACTATACTAAGCTTTACAAATTGGATCTAAACACACTATCTAAATTAGGATACCTAAGTCTTCTTGATGATCTTCATCTTCAAGTTAACTTGCTCCAAAACTCCATCCATAGGCTAGGCAATGTGTGATCTTGACGCTTTGGCCCTGGAATCATCATGAAAAGCTTCTAAACACCTTGTTGAAGCTAATCACCAACTAATATCTTGGTTAATGATCTGAAACTTAAACAACACAAGATTATTAGTAAACATAACTACATGAGTTAATCATCATCAAAACTAGAGTGGAAGGCCTTTGGGCCAACATATGTATATATATATATATATATATATATATATATTATATATATATATTATATATATATATATATATATATATATAATAAATGGTTACTGTACCTCAGCCAACAGCTGAGAGAGTTTCTCAGCCGGTATGACGTGGCTTCATATTAGCCGCAAAGAAGTCAAAATTTAAGCGGTAAAAGAAGACCATCAACCACTTTTCGTTGCCCAATGACTAAAATATCCTCACTTTCACTTTAAACCCTCGCTACAACTGTTCCTCCACTAAAAAAGTTACAGATCTGAAAATTTTGAGTTTTTCAAACAAAAAAATTGCAGATCTTAATTACTAAATTTAGAAAAATAAATTATTTTAAAGAATGCAACCATGGTCGCATTAATGTTCAAGTTCTTTTGAAGATATTTTAATCACAATAAAAATCTATTACCGCGACTTGAAACAGTTTATTTTATTTTATTTTATTTTTTGAAACTACAATTGAAGTCGCAGTTTCTGAAAAGAAAAATTTTGAATTTAAATTTTTTAATATCATTTTCACTTTTTAAATGTATTTTATTTTACATTGCGACCTTTGGTCGCAGTGTTGTAGCCTTTTTTTTTCCGATTAGGGTCGCAGTATTTTTCGACCTTGCTAAGCTAAATAGGATACTGCGACCGTGGTCGCAGTCTTATGAAATAAGAGTCGCAGTCAATTGAAGCAGTAACAATAATCTCGTAAGTTAATTAATTAAGATGATTAGAAGATTGCAACTTCGGTCGCAGTCTTATGTAACAGCAGTCTTTTTGAGAATGTTTTGTTTGATAACAATGCGACCTTTGTCATAATATTTTTTATTAAATAATATAAATAGAATACTGCGATCATGGTAGCATTCTTATGAAATAAGAGACATAGTCAATTGAAACAGTGAACAAGATCTCAAAAGTTAAGTATTAAGATAGATAGAAGACTGCGACCGAAGATGGTTAGAAGACTGCGACCGAAAACTGTGACATTGTCGCAGTCTAATGTAATAGCAGTCTTTTTGAAAAGTTTTGTTTGATAACACTGCAACCTTGGTCGCAGTATTTTATAACTTATTTTTCTAAGGTCGCAGTCTTTTTATTAATAAATTTTAATAAGACTGCGACTTTTGGTCGCATTCATAATAATTAATTGTCATATAAAATTGAATTATGCGATCATAGTCGCAGTATGAAATTTCATCTTCAAACCATTTGTTTTACAAGACAGCGATCAAGATCTGACAGCGTGAGGAGACACAGAGAGATAAACATAAAAAGGGAGAAAAGATAATAATAAAGAATATAAAACTAATACATCATTTCAAGAAAAGACAAATGATAGGGGCATTTAGTAATTTCAATTATTTTAAAAATTGAGACGTCATTTTAGATTGTCGAATTATGTGGCTCATAATGTGCCACGTCACCGCAGGCTGAGAGGGACTCTCAGCTGTGTCGGCTAACATACATACATACATACATACATACATACATAGAGAGAGAGAGAGAGAAATGTATATCAGCCTGCAGCTGAGAGAACTCTGTCAGCCTGCGGTGACGTGGCTCAAGATTTGTCACCCCACTAACTTGCGGCCCGCTTATAGGAAGAAGTTAAATTACTAGATACCCCTTATGAAAAGCTACTCTGTCGGTAAAAGACAGTGAATATGTATAGTTTATTATATTTTATATTTTATGACGTTATTCAATTTTTGTGACAATTATCTTTTATAACTGCGGCCAAACTGCCAACATTTTTTTATTAAATCACGAAACTAATTTGAATGCTTCTTTAATTTTTTTTATCTGATTTGATATTTAATGATTTTTAATATAGTCGCAGTTTACTTTTTTTCTCATGTAATATATAATGCGATCAAGGACCCGACTATGGTCGCAGTACTTAACGAGAGCGATAGCATAATCGCAGTTTACGTGTTATTTTATATTTTTTGTTCTTCATTTCTGACTGTTGTCTGATCCTCCTATGAACTATTAAATTTGTTTTTACATATAGTATGCGATCATGGACTGCGACTATGGTCGCACTACCGCGACTATGGTCGCAGTACTTAACGAGAGCGATAGTATAATCGCAGTTTACGTATTATTTTATATTTTTTGTTCTTCATTTCTGACTGTTGTCTGATCCTCCTATGAACTATTAAATTGGTTTTTACATATAGTATGTGATCATGGACTGCGACTATGGTCGCACTACCGCGACTATGGTCGCAGTACTTAACGAGAGCGATAGTATAATCGCAGTTTACGTATTATTTTATATTTTTTGTTCTTCATTTCTGACTGTTGTCTGATCCTCCTATGAACTATTAAATTGGTTTTTACATATAGTATGCGATCATGGACTGCGACTATAGTCGCACTACCGCGACTATGGTCGCAGTACTTAACGAGAGCGATAGTTTAATCGCAGTTTACGTATTATTTTATATTTTTTGTTCTTCATTTCTGACTGTTGTCTGATCCTCCTATGAACTATTAAATTGGTTTTTACATATAGTATGCGATCATGGACCGCGACTATGGTCTCACTATCGCGACTATGGTCGCAGTACTTAACGAGAGCGATAGTATAATCGCAGTTTACGTATTATTTTATATTTTTGTTCTTCATTTCTGACTATTGTCTGATCCTCCTATGAACTATTAAATTGGTTTTTACATATAATATGCGATCATGGACTGCGACTATGGTCGCAGTACCCTTGACTGCATTTTTCTTGATGATTTTTTTTTTGCTAAGTTAAATGTAATAACGGTGAATAAGTACTGATTCTATAGTCGCAGTTTACGTATGTTTTTATATGTTTTTGCTTATAAAGTATGAATTATTTTTACTTATTGCATGCGTAGTAGCATTGCGACTATGGTCGTAGTGTTTAAGAACAGCAGTCGCAGTTTGATATGTAATTAAAAGAGCTTATAAGTTAATATAGTGAGAAAGAGACCTTACAAAAAAAGAGAATTAAAAGCTTTTAAAAGAAGACAAAATAAGGTTGAATATCATAAGATCAGGAAATCCTAATCCTCGTCATTATCACCATCATAAGCAGATTCGTCGTCTTCATTCTTCTGCTCTTCCTGTTCATCACTTATTTCCTCATCATCTTCCTGTTTTTGAGGTTTTTTTTGTTTCACACGATAAACTCCCAGAATGGATCGTCTCTATCAAGCTCTTCGTCTGACCCGTTGCGAGAAAGCGAGCCTACAGCATCAGAGGACATGCTTTCATCAAGCATGTTTCCGTCAAGTGGCAGAGGAATAATGTCTTCCTCACTAACCCAATGAAATCTTCATTATCCTCATGAATAAGAGGATCGGTTAATACATTATTTGATGTAGTGAGATAGTCAAAAGGAGTGAAGTCCAGACTGATATCAGATTCACTAGAATATCCTGAAGAAAAAGGACCGGTGGGGGAACGATTGAAGTTGAAATCAAGTGTTCAGAGGAAGAAGATAGGGTAGACATGATTCAAGAATGAATTATTTTTTTGGAAGTTTTTGAAATCAAATTGAAAAGAAAGAGCAAAAATATAGTTTTTAGGTATGAGATAATATATTAGTTACAAGCATTATATAAAGGTCAATATTGTGGAAGAACATGAATAGTAATAATAATTGTTACAGGTGAGGGTTGAGTATGGTAGGAAGTGGTAAAAAAAAATTAAATATTTAATTGAAGATTTATTGCGGGAGAATCCGAAGAGTTTCTTTTTGCCAGAGGTTTAATACTTGAAGTACAAATTAACTTTTTATAGAATTGTTTGCCTATATCTTTATATTACGTATGGTACACATCTTTACTTTATCGATATTAACATTATTGCATCTCTTTTTTCTAGACTGTTGTTGTATCACGGAAGAAAGAATATTAATTACTTTCATTTAATTCAGTGTAATTAATATAGTATTTTTATAAGATGTGATGTACGCGAACTGATCTCAAGGTCGCATGACTAATCTACTTTTTAAAAATATAAAAATTTTTTTACATAAGGCATGCGAAAGAAGATTGCGACTTTGGTCGCAGTACTGAAGGAGGTCGCATTGTTGTACGATAGAATGCGACTAGGGTCGCAGACGTTATATAAAAAATTTTGTTATACTATGACTGCGACTAGTGACTGCGACTGTGTCGCAGTTATCATATAAAATTGAAAGTTATATTGTATTAAGTCTGCGACCATGGCATGTTTTTTTAATTTTCAATGCTTCTGCTTATTTTACATTATGTTGATCCAAATTTTTTTTAATTATATTTTTCGATGTAGTAAAATACGAATTTTATAACTGTAGATATATTCAACTGAAATTTTGTTTGTTGATGACTTTATTCCAGTTTAGAATTAAAAGGGGTATTTTTGTCAATTGTTTCACGATTGTTTAGGCGGGATCTTTTTTGATTTTTTTGGCGCCTACACTCTGCGGCCGATATGTGGCATATATTCAGCCACGTCCCGCCGGCTGAGAAACTCTCTCAGCCTGCCGGCTGAGGTACAGTAACCTCATATATATATATATATATATATATATATATATAATATATATATATATATATATATATATATATATATATATATATTGGAGTCGTTCCCTAAGAACGATTCTCACGGATTTCTGTGAGAACTTTCATGACCGTCGGATCTGATAAATCAAATCAAATAAATTCAGATCTCTATCAGATCTGATGACCAACATGAAGTTCTCACAGAATTCTATATACATACATACATACATATACATACATACATACATACATACATACATACATACATACATATATATATATATATATATAATATATATATATATATATATATATATATATATGAGAAAAATGTATATCAGCCCGCGGGTTGAGAGAACTCTCTCAGCCTGCGCTGACGTGGCTCAATTTTGCACCCCACTAACTTGCGGCCCGCTTATCGAAAGAAGTTAAATTACTAAATACCCCTTATGAAAAGCTACTTTTTCGGTAAAAGACAGTGAATGCTGCTTCTTTAATTTTTTTATCTGATTTGATATTTAATGATTTTTAATATAGTCGCAGTACTTATGAGAACTGCTACCACGGTCGCAGTCTTTTCTAAGGACTGCAAGGTCGCAGTCTTTTTCTGAGGACTGCTACCAAGGTCGCAGTGTTTTTATGAGAACTGCTACCACGGTCGCAGTCTTTTCTAAGGACTGCTACCAAGGTCGCAGTGTTTTTCTGAGGACTGCTACCACGGTCGCAGTCTTTTCTAAGGACTGCTACCATGGTCGCAGTCTTTTTCTGAGGACTGCTACCAAGGTCGCAGTCTTTTTCTGAGGACTGCTACCAAGGTCTGCTACCACAGTCTTTTCTAAGGACTGCTACCATGGTCGCAGTCTTTTTCTGAGGACTGCTACCAAGGTCGCAGTCTTTTTCTGAGGACTGCTACCAAGGTCGCAGTCTTTTTCTGAGGACTGCTACAAGGTCTGCTACCAAGGTCGCAGTCTTTTTCTGAGGACTGCTACCAAGGTCGGTAAAAGTTGTGAGGGAGGGTATTTTTGGAAATTACAATGTTGAGGTGACTGGCATTAAATGGGCGGGATTTTACAGGATTTTGCCCGCCAAAATTATTACAGATGTGGGCGGTGATGTTGCCACGCCCGCAGGCTGAGAAAACTCTCTCAGCCCGCGGGCTGAGGTACAGTAAGCCCTATATATTATATATATATATATATATATATATATATATATATATATATATATATATATATATATATATATATATACACTCAAATAATTTTTACCTGCTCAAGCTTTTTTTAATTCTATCTTAAACTTTTTCCATGGCATCTCCATACATAAATTCTTATAAGTTATTATAGATCTCTGGTAGTTCTGTTGCGCCCGATCTTTGATTTTGTTAACTAATAAAATACAAGGGCTTTTATCATATCAATACCTGAAAAATTTGTTAATTCTGTTTCCACAGCTGAAATCTTTATAATTCTATTTCAACACTTAATTCTTTTATGTTGGGACAAATGTCCACCGGTCAGTAGTCATTGTTTAGTTTGTCATGGTCAAATTTGCTAGCTGTTTTTGAAAAATTATATGAATAAAAGATTGGAGAAGAGTAAAGTTTGAGGAAGAAGCAATTGTGTTTCAAAATTGAGGGAGAAAAACTGGATAGGATGAAGGGTGAGTTCCTCACCTGACAATGGATAAGATAAGTTCTCACACTGAAAAAATAATATTTTAAAAACATTTTCAAATGTAGACAGAGTGAATAACGAAATGGATGGCATTTTTCTCAACTTAAAAGAATTTAATTGTTGATCTGAAATTGTGAAGACAAGAGTTTCGATGAATTGTTCGCTTGTCACAGTGATCTTTCAACACCCAACAATGGCAATGGACGCCAGCGCCACTCTCCCCCACCTCCACTCCACCTCGCCGGCCGCCTCATCGCCGCCGTCTCCCTCCGACCACATGCCCTACGCCCTCTCCATCCTTTCGCGCACCCACAACCCCATCCTCGGCCTCCTCCGCTCCTCCCCACCACCACCCCCCCCCACCTCTCTCTCCTCTTCTTCTCCCTTCACTTCGCCGGCCACCTCCCACATTCCTACACCTTCCCTCTTCTCCTCAAGGTCTGCGCCCAGCTCCACTCCCTCTACATTGGGCTCGCTTTCCATTCTTATGTCATCACCTTGGGTTGGACTCCTATTCCTCACTCACACTGCCCTTCTCTCGTTTTACTCTGCTCTGGGCGATTCCGCCTCTGCCCGCCAACTGTTCGACCAAAGTCCCCACAGAAACAAGACACCCTCTTGGAATGCGACTATATCAGGCTTCGTCAAGAGCGGAAAATCTAGAGACGCCGCGGATTTGTTCTGCAAGGTCTTGAGGGAAAAGAAGGCTGATGCCGATGAGATCACGGTAGTCAGTGCGCTTGCTGCTTGTGCCGATCTCGGGGCTCTTGATGCAACTCAGTGGATACATGAGCACACGGTCAAGAATGGGATTAAGATGAATATGTATGTGTACGGTGTTGGTTGATGTAGAAATTGCGAGGAAGGTGTTCGATGATATGGAGGAAAGGAACGTGAGTCGTGGGCTGCGATGATTCATGGCCTCGTGATGTTTGGGTGTGGAGGTGAAGCGATCATGCTGTTTGATGATATGGTGGGTGAGGAGGTGAAGCCCGACGATGTTATGTTTGCTGGGGGTGTTATCTGCTTGTAGCCATTCGGGTATGGTCGATGAAGGGCGTCGTGTTTTCAGCAACATGATTTCGACTTTTAAGCTGGCACCACAAAGCAGAGCATTATGGTTGCACGGTCGATATGTTGAGCAGGGCCGGGATGTTGGACGAGGCATTGGATTTGATCGAATCGAGAAGCTCAACAACGAGAAGCTCACACTTGCTTTTGGCTCATCGGGACAGAGCATCCATCAGCGGTGAGGATTGTGAAGAACCTTCGTGTTTGCAAAGATTGCCACTCGTGATGAAGATGGCGTCGAAAGCTTTTGGCCGAGAGATAATTCCAAGGGATCGGAACAGATTCAGGAATGTGCAGTTGTGGTGATTTCTCGTAGAGCACTACGATGATGAATCTGTACGAATGCTTATTATACCCTCAACAAACATAACTAGTTATAAGCCACACAGTTCAAAGTGATGAAAACAAAACATGCATTTTTTGTGTGGAATTGTACAAAAGAACCAGCTGAATAAGCAATTAGGCTCGACATTTCATTGATTTCCCTGAATTTCTACAGAACATGGTGCCTCAAGCAAGTATGTATAATGCAAATTCTCAAAACAAAGCTGAACGCAGGAGCCCTTGTGTTTCAACTGACAGGAGAAGCCTGAATATGCTTGAAACTTCAGCAAAAGATAATACTAAAGTCTATTTAATTAATCTTAATTAATAGAAAATATTCCTCAGCCCCTGTAAAGGATCAGTATGTAGAATAAGAAAAACTAAGTGTAGAATAAAACATAAAAAACCTAGGTGTACAACATACTGATAATACAATCTACATGACCTCTCATTGTCCAGTGATGGGATGTGTGGCTGTGTTGATGGGATGTGTGGCTGTGTTGTAAGCATTATCAGCTGAAGACGTATCCATGTCATTCAAACCCAACTCTTCGTTCTGCTCCCAGGATCTTTCATACTCCTCAACTGAAGTTAAAACAAGACATTTAAGGTTGATTGGCCTCGTTATTAGCATGGCAAAAATTAGTTATACATGCGTATTAGCTAGAATTAATATTCCGGATAAGAATCAGAAAAGGAAAGACCAAGGCCAAGAAGCTTACCGACAAGCTGTTTGTCATCTTCTATCACATCTGTATTGGGGAGACAAAGGAACTCGCCATCGCATCATCAAGGATCAAAGTCCACGGTTTCTCCAACTCAAGAAGCTGCACAGTAACGAGAGAGAGAAATAGATGCATAAATATCTTAAAAAGGCGAAAGGCTGATGGTAATATGGGTAATTGACACATATCTAGAAATTGTATATGAGAGGGGAGTTCAGAAAGATTGCATAATTAAGTGGCATGTTAGGTCCCGACCATCAAAATAGGTTAAGTCACAATCTCACTTTAAATGGTAGTGGTTTCACAACACAAACCCAATTATCTATGTATTAAATAGGAGATAGACAAGCATGGGAACAAAGAATGAGATGTCAGGGACGATTCTCAAAGAAGCCCTTTTATGTTCGATTTTGCTGCCTGTAATTAGGAGTCAAACTCCATCTAAAGATGCCAAGCATTGATCATTTGCAACACCCATGCAGAGTGTAATATCCCTAATGTATAATATATGATTTAATATGTATAATAATATTTTAACATGTATATATGATTTGTATTAAAAGTTATTATTATTTTATGTGAGTTTTCATAATTAATTGTTATAGATTTCTATTGTTATTAGTAATTATTTTAACTAGTTATTATATGTAGTTGTTATTGACTATTATTGATGTTAGTATTATTATTATTACTACTATGATTTTTGTTATTATTATTATTGTTGTTGTAATTGCTATTGTTAATTATCATTATTATTAATATAAGTGTTAATTATTACTATGATTATTACTAATTACTATTACTATTATTGTTGTTGTTATTATTATTATTATTGCATTTTCTTTCTCCTTAGCCCAATCTCATTAATAGCCCATTTGTCTAAACCCATTAGACCATGACTCTATACCCTTTACCCATAACCCATCCCCAAATCCTATTACCCACAAACCCATTACCCAATAGCAAAGCCCATCAACCAATTATCTATCACATATAAATCATCATTATCCTAACCCTAATCCCCCTTCATAATCATCTCCTTCTCCTTCTACAGCAGCCGCCGCACTCCCCCCATCACCATGCTTCTCCGTCGTGATCCACCCCCACGGCTCCGATCCCATGTCCACCCCCTCATCTCCATCTTCACGGCAACACCCCGAGCTCCGCCATCCCCGAACTCCGCTCGCACCTCGCCATGGCCGGAGCTCCTTTCCCTTGGCCTCCTTGCCGAGCACCAGGCCACCCCCTTGCGGCATCCTCCCTGGGCAACTCCACCTCCAACTTGTCTCCACGCCTTCGCCAAACCCCAGAGTCCCCCACAAACCGGCCTCCTCGCCGAGCTCCTACGCCACCCACAGCAGCATCACACCCGGCTTCCTCATCTCCCCATGCGTGGCTGCCCTCTCTCCCCCATCAGCCATGAGCACCCCCTCCCCATGGTCGGCATCCCCTCCAGCGTAGGTCTCCACCACCATCTCCCTAGGTCGAGACACCACACCCGCACACGGCATACCACAGCCTCCTTCCCTCCCCCGGCGCAGCACAACCGGCAGACGCTAGCGCGCGCACTCCCTCCTCCACCTGCACCCAGCGCAGCCATGCACCACAACTCCCCTGGCCTGCCGCACATCCATTTCCCCATGGTTGGGTCATGTACACCCACTCCGCTGCAGCCCTCGAGCTCCACCTCCTCTGTCGGCGAGCGCGAGCACACACGCATCCTCTCCGGTAAGATCCTCGAGCCGTCGACCTTTTCCGCAGGATCTGCCGAAGCTCCTACGACGTTGGTCGTGAGTTGACATCTCTCTGTTTTATATTTTATGTTGTGTAAATATTTACATGTTAGGTGTGTGTGCATTAATATATATGTGGGTTAATTGTGTGCGCTGTGTGCGCGCGCGCGTGCGGTTGTGTGAGAATGTGGTGTAATCAGTGTGCATGGATGAGCGCATGCATGTGTAATCATGTGTGTGTGTGTACGTATATAAATGTATGTAGGTGTATGTATTGTGTATGTAGTGTATACCTGTACGTATGTATATTTGTGTATGTGTGAATAATCATGTATATATGTTTGTGTGGTGTATTCGTGTACGTACGATTGTGAACTTCAGCGTTGCGGGCTCGCTCGTGCGGTTCGAAGCGGTAATAGGAGACTCAGACCCGATATGGATTCGTGTTCGCTGTGGACCCGATACATTGGCAATTCGAAGACTGGCCCACGAGATGATCCAGAGATCAGTATCGGTTCGTTTAGTGAAGACCAGACGGCGATTCAGATTCAAAACTGTGGCATTTCATGTGAATGTTTACTTTTGTATTATTGTCACTCACCGTTATCAGTGTGTTTTATTTGTTGTTGTTAAATAACATTTTACAATTTAAGTATTCTCCTATTCATTTGTATTCACACATGACAATTACAGTTCGTGACACCATGATACTATTGCAGTGATATATATTTGCTTAATCAGTTATTGTCACTATTCTCACATTGTTCCAGTATTCTACGCAATAGGTATGATAGTCTTGTTTTTCTTATTTAGTAATATTCAGATGGGGATTGACTAAATGAGACTGTTGCTTCATTGATATATATTGGGTCTTTTATGCTAGGGCCTACCAGTAGATTATATTTGAGTGAAGTTTGACTTGAGGATGGAGAATAGATTGGATATGTCGTTGATGTTTAATATATGTGGACACAATATCTTGATATTAGGTAGTAGGTATTTTCCCATAATCAATTTCTAATATATTGAATTTATTGGATCTATTCATGCTTGGATTAGTCAGTGACTTTTATTGGAATAGTATCTTACTTGAGATAGGAGAGCATATCAGATTAGTTAATTAGTGAATTATGCAGATATACAATAGAGTAGAAATCACATATTACTATATTGTGAAAAAGTGAATATTTTGGTAATGATAAATCAGATATACTCTGATGCTAAACATATATGGACTTGATGTTTGTTACTGAGATATTCTTGTCCTATCATTTCAGGTGTATATTGTTTATCGTTTCAGATTTAGGACTGATTGTGATATACCATAGACCGTGACTTGATTGGACCTAGTGATTAGCCTAGTTCGTGTTTGTGAATGAGTGGCACATTTTATGTGAAGTATTTGCCGACAAATTGTTTGGTGATTATTTGGAATCTTTTTAGATATTGAAGATTGATAAAATAGGATGCTACTTTACTATAAGACTGATTTTCCTTGATGTTTGGATCTATGTATGGAATTAGTTAGAGTTGGAGTTGACCTGAGATGTATATTCTTTATGTTGAATCTTGTGGTTAACCTTGATAGAAGTGAGAGTGTGTGATGATCCTGATCGATGATCTTGCTATTATTCGATAGTGGGGATATGATCAGGTGTAGCTGACTATTTATGTGAGACTCTGATATATTGGTGACTAGAGGATGGATATACTGATAACATAAAGGACTAGAATAGATCGACAAAAATGAGATAATTGGTTATTGATTTATTGAGGTGATGGTTTACCGTATCAGATATTTTGACATGGAGTGATATATGATATTCGTGATGACTATATGAAGATTATGAGTTGGTGGATTCATTACTGTTATTTCTAGTATAAGTGGACGAGATGTTGATCAGTTCTAGAAGAGACTGTCTATTGATTAGTGTTCAACTTGATATGTATTATTTCATGTTACTGAAAATTACTGAGAAAGTATTGTTAGACCGTAACACCCTATATAGTTCTATTGTTCATCGTATACACGGTTTACTGATATTGTTTACTGTTTTTGTTACTATTCACCGTGTATACGATTACTGTTTACTGATATACTGTACTGTTACTGTCACTGTATCGTCCCAATATTCTAAGTAACATAGATATTGATTGTTATAATTGAATTAAATCATAATATAAAAAGACAACTTACATCAGGATTGGAGAAATTGATGGAGTCCGTATTTTAGGTGGACCTAGGATACAGGTTACGCAGCTGAGATAAGGTTCCACTGCAGGGTTCCCGGGGATGATTGACATCCCATACTATTATCGTCACTATAGTAAGTGGCGGTACGACCTGGTTCAGCACCAGGCATCTAGGCCGTTGTCCCAGGTATGTTACGAGACTCACCTAAACCATGGACAATATCTCCAATCTATCAGTTTCAATAACTTAGGATCCCGATTGGCACACGTGGTAGGCGTAGTATGAGATGCGTCTACTGCAGGTGACAATTGGTGTTCGCTAACATAATTAATAACAAAACTGAATCTTACATTGACATTATAAACTGAACTTGATATATACATGTTATGATAGACACTTGACTGTACTCGTGACCTGACATATGATATTATTACAGATTAATCTCATTACTTTTAAAGTTAGGTATTGCACGCCATCATGATACTTGTACCATACTGATTGATATTTATTGCACTATACTCTCTTCTTATTACTATTTTATTCTTGTCATTTTCTTATCCAGTATATCTTCATGATAGTATCATATATGTACACATTGTTTTATGCACGTGCATCTTTCCTTTATTTTACACACTCATTGGGTCGCTTTTTGATGACCTTGAATTTGCACGTCCAGATATTGGATGCTTTATTTCATTGATCAGGTCGTTGAGATCGGATGCTTTACGAGGACTCGGAGTTTCTCCTTATTCGGATCTAGTATTCTTGTCTTCCTTTTTACTCCTATGGTTTTTATAGTTTCCTTGATTCCATATGTATCAGACTCATTGCTCGTTTCATTTCTTTATTCATCTGAGATCATGTGTAGACATTATATGTATTGTTGCAGTGATATTGATTTATCATAGTGATTATATAGCTAGCTCAGGTTACTTTAGGCTTAGGGTGTATATATGTGATATTTTCCTCGCGTATATACTTCGCCGACTCTCGTGGTGACTTAGTTTTCGCCTATTTTGAGAAGCGGGTCGTGACACAGAGTAAAGATCCAATATCACCCTTCTTATCACAAGTAGATTAGATGTTGCTAAACGCATTTAGATTCATAAAACAGTTGATGTACCCTATACAGATCCACCTCATTCGTCACAAACCAATTTGATGTACCATGTTCAGATGCATAAAAATTGCTTTACTAGTTCCTCGAAACCAATATTGACATATATATCTACCTAGAGACAAATCAGCATCAATCACAAATATTTCATTTCCCTCTCAAATATGCTGTAATTTTTAGCCAATATGAAACCGGTTCCCAGATCATGTACAAGTCAGTAAAACATGTCATAAAATTCATGGGAGCAAAGTACAAAACTGTACAATACTTTAGTGTCCGGTGTCGCCACAGGTAACAACCGCCAACAATTATCACAAGATCCCAAGCATAATAGGAGAATACAGTACCTTTGCAAATGCATAACAATTAAGCAGAATGCATACCTCCAGTAGTCTTGACTTGAAATCCTGCCATTTTTTTCTTTTCCACTCATCAACGCTATCACCCAATTGGAATCCATGCACTCTCTCCAGACCTGCAAGCAATTATACCATACGAAAATTCATATACAATTAGTTACATAAAAGGAAGTTTCATCCATGACTAAACAATAATGATTAGTTATATACAATTAGTAATGCGTGAAGAAACTTACTTTCACTAATTTTAGTTATCAAACCTTCAACTGTTGTGACCATCCCACCCAAAGTACCACTTGCAAGCTCCAAGTCGAGCTCAGGAACTCTCACGCTGGCAGTATCAGACTGGAATATACAACAATTTAATTGACTAAGTTTGAATATTTTTTGCAAGAAAATATAAGTGCTTCTAAAAAATGAGATGGGACACAATTAACAGTAATGATTTAAACATCCCAACAGATGAGCACACATAAATTGCCAATGTGTTAACATCTAGCATGCAACAGTATGCAAATTTTGTTATGATGCACATCGATACCTTGCCAGTCTAGACTGTTCTGAATAGCTTTATCATAGTTTCAGGAACACTTGAGACAAATTCATTTCTTATCGCCAGTTTTTGTTAAGGCTCGAAATTAATTCCTCATCTCTTTGCACAAGTAATGGATTAACTTACTGCACATCCAAATGAGGTCCCACCGTCAATGTTATTTGCTTTAGTGTTATTAGATAAGAGGTATACGTGGACAGAAGCACCAGAGAACAAATAGTAGCACAAGGACACATGACATGAAGCTTTAGCAAGGTTACAAGTTATCATCTCTCTCTCTCTCTCTCTCTCTCTCTCTCTCTCTCTCTCTCTCTCTCTCTCTCTCTCTCTGTGTGTGTGTGTGTGTGTGTGTGTGTGTGTTAGTGTGTCTTTTCCTCCTTATGGATAGGGCATACTAGCATTGTAACATTGAAGACCATGAAACACCTAAGAGTGACTTCCCCACCAAAAGCGTGAATAATTCCTGACTATAGAGTATTATACTATTGTACGTGGCAGAGAGACAGGCAAGCGCACTGATGCGAACATCACGCCAGTTGCCAGTTGTTTTTTCATGTCTTAGCTTATTTCAAGATATTGTGTTTTTTTTTATCTTTTTTTTAGTACCACATCGGTTATATCCGAGAAGTTCACTTTGTAAGAGCCTAATTAAAGAGCTCATGAATAATTAAAACTTTTTTCAGTTAAATTCTCTTGAGTGTGCTCTTGAGTTTTGAGTGCAAAACCCGTAGTGTAAGGGGTGTGAAGCCCGCGTAAAGGGTGTGAAACCCAAAGTTATATGGTTCTTTCTCCAACCCTAATATCTCTTTTTCATTTTATTTCTTGTAAAACCCTAATTTTTTTCTTTTTATTTGTATTCAAAGGTGATTGCGATCCTGTATTACATCAATTTGGTATCAGAGCTTTGGTCCCAATCCCCTTCAAATTTCTTCTCTTCCCCAAATCTTAGATCTAGATCTACTTTAAAAAAAAACCCGAATACTATTAGATCTAGATCTACTTTGAAAAAAGGGGAAATAGGAAAAAAACAGGAAAAAAAGAAAGACAGAAAAAAAAAGAAAAATAGAGAAAAAACTTTTTTTACTGTTCACAGTGAATAGTACCGCCCGGTTACTGTTCTATCTTCCTCAACCCCGAAAACTCGTCCATTCTGAGCTCGTTTCAAGCCCAATTCGAGCCGTTTTCGAAGCAACGGATTCATGGAGAGCAACACTACACATCTACATCCTTCATATCCTAATTCAAGCTTCGGTCGTCTGCCATATTCAACTCAGTAGATCAGCACATTACAGTCCAAAGCTTGTTTCTGCCCCGATTAGCGCCTGATTTGCGCCATTCTCGAGGTAGCCATTTTTCACTTCTTATCACCGCTGTCCATGAGTCTTGTGGGTGATTTTAGCTCTTCAGTGTGAGTATTTCTTCAAGGAATCTTAGAGGATTTTTGCGTTTGGGCGTGAACGACTCACCCCTTAGGTGATATCCTAACTTGACGTGAATTGTTAACTGTTAGATTACTTGCAACTACTATATGGATTGCTATAATTTGTTGGTTGAAATGCTATTTGCTTCGATCTAGTGGTTGCATCAACATTTTTGCTTTTCATTATTTTAGGAATGCATTTTCCTTTGCATTTAGAACTTAAACTTTAAGGTATTTTGTTCGTTTAGAGCATACATTTAGTTTACCTAACTCTAGGGTTCTCCACTGCATCTGTTTGTTTGAGCCATCATGACTAGTCAGCATTATAGGGACCCTCACTTAGACCAGCTACACAACCTCCATCAAGGTCATATGTCCGTTCTGTAAATCACCTAGAGGGGAGTGAATAGGTGATAATGCTAATCTAGAAACTAAATGCGGAAGCTAAAGCAAATTTTGCAACACACTTAGTACAACACACAAGTGTAGCCGAATTCCCCGTGAAGGACTCTGGACTAACTCCTCTTGATTCCCCTAGATATGGGTTGAGGTGCTATATGAAGCTCTTGTGGTTAAGTACAAGTGAGGCACAGACACAAACAAGCCAAGCATATAAGGATGAACAATATGAAATAATGCAAGGCACAAATGTAAGCAATAAGATATGAATAAATGAATGATGCTTTGCACAAATAAAGAGAGAGGGTTAGAGAGACAATGGATCAAACGCAAACACAAGAATATGTTTCGAGGTTCGAGCCCCTAGCTCTACGTCCCCGCCTTCACCGAGAAGAATTTCTAATCCACTATCTTGTCCACCGAGGACTCCCACCGAGGGAACCTTCACCGATAAGGATTTTTACAACAAGGGAGTACCGAACTCCTCTCTCAAACACCGCCTCACAACCGAGGGTAGGCCCGTAGCCAAACAACCACAAACACCTCTACCGAAGAGGGTTTACAAACCAAACTCCACCTCTCACAAGAGGAGCAAACCACAATCTCAACCTCTACCAAAGAGGGAGCAAACCAATCACCCGATCAACCTCTACCAAAGAGGGATACAACAAAAGCAAGAGTGTTTACAACAAGTGGTTTCTTTCAACCACAAACAATCTCTCTTTTCCACAAAATAAAGATCCTAATAGATTAGGATAGAAGATATAGCTTAAGTGTGGAAAAACAAGTGTTTTGATCAAAGAAAATCTCTTGGGAAAATACCAAATTGATATAAAAATGAAGAACAAGAAACCAATTCCCAAAAACCTATTTTCTTTGAAAATAACAAAACACTTTAAAAACAAACAAGATTGATTTTTTGGCTCTTTAAACACTTTTGAAAACTTATTTTTAAAACCAGAGAATGGGAAAATTTTTGCTCTAAAAAATCTTGTACCAAACCCTAAAGAGATGGGGTATTTATAGGCCAAATAGAAAACTAGCCGTTAAGCTGATCTGGCAGCCTGACAGGCCTGCGGTCGACCGGCCCGGTCGACCGCCAACGGTCATAAATATGACCGTTGGGGCATCCGGTCGACCGCACGGCCGACCGCCCAGATACAGAGAGCAAACTTCTCTGCTTCGGTCGACCGCTCGGTCGACCGCCCAGATACAGAGAGCAAGGCTCTCTGATCCGGTCGGCCGACCGGCCCACAGTACCAGCAGACGTGCACAGTCTGTGCACGTCGGTCGACCGCCCGGTCGACCGGCATAGCCTGTCAGCACAGTTCTGGGTCAGAAACTAGGTCAGAAAACATGTAAATATATTTCTAAAAAATTCTTTTATCTCTTGTAAAAATCTCCAAAAATAGTTTTATCATTTTGCATTGATACATAAACATGTGATAAAAAAGTTTAGCTCAAATATCAAGCATATGAAACTATTTTTTTGTTTTAACATTTTTACTAAAACCAAAACTTGTATTTTATCAAACTTGTATTTTTCACTACATGAATAGGATAGTCAAAATAAGTTTGTTTAAAAGTTAAGCATGCATGTATAGAAAGAAAACATCTACTATACATAAACCAATTAAACTTGTTTTGATCAATTTATTCATGAAAACAAATATCGTTAAACTAAAAACCGAAAAACCAATATCCAAACATAAAACGTGTGTGTTGTGCACTTGAGCATATCAACTATTCTTATCTTTACACATGGATCTAAAACACACTAAACTAACTAGGATACCTAAGTCTTCTTGACGATCTTCCATCTTCAAGTAGACTCGATCCAAACCGTGATCCACGAGCTAGGCTATGTATGATCTTGATGCTCGGGCCCTGGAATCACCAAATGAAAGCTTCCAAACTCCTCTTTTTGAAGCAATCACCAACTAATATCTTGTTACATGATCTGAAACTAAAATCACAAGATTATTAGTAAACATAACTACATGAGTTAATCATCATCAAAACTAGAGAGGAAGGCCTCCGGGCCAACACGTTCATGATTACATTGCCATATTTAAGGACTTAATCCATCATAGTGAAGTGAGAGAGCACCCTTTTGAGACTGTAACTAGGTTTGTTTTGGAGTTTATGACCTAAAAAAAACGTGCTATGATTACTGGCCCCTATGACTTAGACACTGCTTAAGAGGCCTTTGATGTTGCATTAAGATTGGACTTGACTTTCAAAACACTAGTCAATGCTAAGGCCAGGTATTCTAAATGTGAGGGATATGAACATTATGATTATTAGTGTCCTTCAAGGAGTCGACATGTTAGAATTTGTGTCTAATGATGAAGTTGACGTCTTTAGGGTTATTAAGGAAGTCCATGTTCCTTCCAATACTGTTAGTATAATTGAAGACACAACAGTTGGTGCTGACACACTGGTTATTGATAAGATTCACATGTCTGATAGCGCTAGTGATGACGTGAATGAGATAGTTAAACCTACTACATTGCATTTGCATGTTGCATATATTGATGATATCACTAAGCCGATAACAATTTGCAATGATACCCACAAATTTGCTACGTACCCTTATAGTATTTTGCAAAAATTTGCGGTTGATAATAAGGTGATGGTTACGAGTCGATGTGAGGCTGTGAGAAAGTTGCACGCTTGACGTAAAGATTTTGATAGGGCTCTGAAGAGAATTGCTTTCATTACTTACGAGTTGGATAGCCCATGGGATCCTGATATTAGCTCCGTCTTCAGCAGGGATAATGTGCCTTGGTCTACACTCTATACCTTGATCGAACTGCCATCTTTCACAGCCGACCCGTCATAGAGACCAGCTTTACCTCCACCACCATGATATCAACGTGACGTACTAGTGATGCCGCCACGACCACCACCTTGGCCTTATTGAGATGCTTCATGAGGAAAGTCCTCGCTCGACAGGGTCGAGTTTCTCCCACCTCAGGGGAATTAATGAGGACATCACACCAGTTGCCAGTTGCCTTTTCATGTCTTAACTTATTTTGATATGTGTTTTTGTTTATCTTTTTTAGTACCACATCGGTTATATCTTAGAAGTTCACTTTGTAAGAGTCTATATAAAGAGGCTCAACTCAATGAATAAGTAGACAATGAATAATTAAAATTTTTTTCAGTTAAATTCTCTTAAGAGTGCTCTTGAGTTTTGGGTGTGAAACCCGTAGTGCAAGGGGTGCGAAGCCCAAGTTATTTGGTTCTTTCTCTAACCCTAATCTCTCCTTTTCATTTTATTTCTTGTAAAACCCTAGTTTTTCTTTTTTATTTGTATTCGAAGGTGATTACGATCCTATATTACATCACGCACCGCTAGAGTTCAAAGCTACTGTTACTATACAAACATTGTATTTCTTAACCAACCCCCACCAACCCCAACCTATAGACAAAAAAGCTTCACTAATATCACATGGTTTACCTACTGTCCACTTCAACTTGAGTTTTAATATTGTAACAAAGATATGTAGAGGCATCTGCTATAAATGCTAACAACGGTGGGTATCAAAAGATAGAAAAAAGCTTAACTTGTCTCTATTTCAAACTCTATTCTTAAATTGATTTTTTCTAGTATTTTTACACTATTCTTAGATTGAATTTTTTTTAAAATAATACTTGGTTAGACAGAGAACAGCCTTATTGAGAAGGGAAGATCAGAAACAAAAAGAACAAAACTTAGCATCCTGCTAGTATGTGGTGTTACCAGTGTCCCCCCCCCCCCACCCCCCCCCCCCCACCCAACCCACCCCAACAACCAACCCCCCCCCCCCCCCTCTTACTTTTTCTGACTTGCATACTGATTTTGTTGAAAGAAAATGATATGAAACACGTATATAATTTTCTATTCAACCTGTACCCGGAGAAAAGAATTCAAGTTTGAGATATTTTATACATCAAGGTTAATTATGTCTGAGCAATATTCAGTTTATCCTTACCTAGCTGTCATGTCTCTATGGATCTAATTGAAATTAAAGAACAGCCCTGCTAGTCACCTAAGAGAATAACCATGACCATTAAGAGGTGTGGATTCCCCATAACCAGTCTGACAGTTTAGAGGCAACAGTAGGCAATCTTTGCAATATTTTGCAGGCTATGATGCTGCCATCTAAATCATCTTTTGAGATTTAGTTTAATCTGTCAGAGTACAAGGATACAGACCATCAGGATATATTCTTCTGTCCTAATGGAAAAGACACTTAGCACATCCATATAAGTTGTGAGGTCAACCCACCCCATGAATTTGAATAGCCTCTGATATGCTTTGTTTTGAACATACATAATGTTCTGAAGCAAATCAGTTGGCGATATGCGACTGGGAAGCAGGGCAAATTGAAAAATTCAACGAGGTAAGCACATGAACCTTTATCACATCCCGGCTAAGATCTTCTATACTCCGCACAGACACTGTAATCTTCTTTCCTCTTTTAGGAATTTCACCACCAGGCTTCAACTGTTAGTGAAAAGAGTAAGCATAAGCATCAGAATTTCAGCATAAAAAGTACCAGGCGAAGATCAATAACAAACCTAGAACCTAACACACTAATCACCAATTATAATGTGCCTTTAAAAAGCAACTTACCTCAGAGCTACGGTAACCGCACAAATCACAAGTTGAAGCCATTACAATAACTTCTCGAAAATATGGAATTTCTACAAGTCGTTAAAGCTCAACAAATGCATTTTTTCTATTGCAACTGAGAAATGAAATACTTAAGTTTATTAGACAAATACAAGTATCAAAATTCAAACCCATAGTTATACATCTTCAGCACTTGAAAATCAAAAGCCTCTTGAAGATGTTCCCAGATTTTTCATACAGTTTGCAAAGTACAGATAGTGATTCAACATGTGTGGTCAAACCATGTTCAAGGTGGATGCATTGTTCCTCAGTAAATTATCCATTATGTAAAGTAAACTAAATTCATTTTTGCTATCACAACTGAGAAAACGAAATACTTAGGGGTTTAGAGAAATATCAGTATTTTAACCCCATAGTTGCATATCTTCAGCACTAGAAAATCAAAAGCCTCTCGAAGAACTTCCCAGATTTTCCATACAGTTTGTACCAGTATAGACGGTGATTCAACATGTGTGGTCAACCATGTTCAAGGTAAATTATTCATTATGTAAAGTTAATTAAGAAAATAAATTGTATTAACATGGTTAATTTCTACCAAGGGGAATCCACTACCCATTTAACCAGAGGCATAAATTTTTCTTATACAAAAGAATAGCCTTGACCATTAGCAAATGGCACCATAAAGAACGAGAGTTAACAAAAGGATACTGGTAGCATAAAAACGAGTTACACATGCAGCTGCACAAGCCCCACATGAAGATGGCAAAGTGTCAACCTGCACCAGGAATCCAAGAAAGCAATGAATGATTAATAAAGTTGAAATTAAAATGCATCATGTGAATCAGCTGAATAGCATTTTAACCATACCTCTTCCGGTGCTGAATACCTACACAGGGCTGCAGCAACTTGATCCGTGTTAGCCTGAGCAATTGCACGACGACCAGCAACTGCTCCAACTGAACCATGGGGTACATTTTGCATTCCATCAGCTCCAAGGTTGTTTTCCTCAGCTGAAGCTTCTTCATCTGAGGGTGGTTCCACAAGAAAACCTAGGGATGCTTGTTGTTCCCGTGTCCTTTCATAGAAATGAACAGATGACAATGGGTCTGGAGATGGAGCAGACCTGTAATCATGAAAGAAATGTGAAGACTCATACAAACTAGTCAAGCACCTTCTTATATGAAATGTTAACTACATCAAATATAGCGGATGTCCAACTCAGATAATAACTTCACAAAACAACCCAACGGCATAACTTACAGCACACAACATGCGTAGTACAGTGACTACAGTCGTGTAAAACCAATAATTATTTTCCTCAGCTAAAGCATCCCTATAAACTCTTGTTGACTTTAATGTCATAACATTATCAATGAGTTCCTAATTTTTCCGGAACCAAATGATTCTTCAATTATTCTTCACAAAATAATTTATTCAAACTACTAAGAAAAATACCAAACTATAAAATGTTAGAAACAGCTCATGAGAACTAATGCAGTAGTTGTTCATGCAGAAGTTCAGTAGATTACTGATTATTGATGCAATCTGTTATTGGCATGTCTATGTTTTGCCACAAGTTTCAATATCCTGTCGGTTTGTGTGAACTAGAATAAACTTATATATTCATTTACACTTGAATAGATACTTTACACTAACTATTTTATACCGAAGTATATTTTATCAATATAAATGTTCTAGCATGAGTATTTGTAACAACCTGAACTATTCCTACTAGTTATATTCAAATTAATGGAGTGCTTAGTACTATGATTAAAATTGTGTGAAAAATAAAAAGATTTGAGAGGACATTTTCCTATTGAAAATAAGGAGTAATTTAAGAATAAGCTCTCACCTATGCTTTGAGTCTTTTGTTAATATGCATCTATGGGGTGTAAACTTAAAATTTAATTTTGAGTTCTTAAGACGATAGGTGCCAAAGAGAGAGACAGAGGAGCTGAATGCTAAATAATTAAGATCTAGACAAAGCTGTAAAAAGAATTTACAGAAAACCCAAACAGCCAACATCTCTCCCTCCCTCTCAAACCTGCCTGCAGTCTTGCCCTCCGCCTCCTCCTCCTTTTTATTAACAAGTCTTTCCCACCGCTATAAACAAAAACATAAAAAAGTAATGAAAAGAAGTACTCATTAGATTGAAAGAGAAAAGGAAAGTATAACAGAGAAAGAAAGGGAGATCAAGAGAAAGTGGTAATTCGACAGGGACATGGCTGGAAAAAACCAAAACAAAAGCTTGGGTTGACCTTTAATTGAGGTAAGTTCTCTCCAAATCTCCAGAACTACAAATTGGATTTTCTTTAGCTAGAAACTTCTACTCTATGAAACTCTTTTGATTTTTGAATTTAGCAGACTTTAGATGTTTTGACAGCTGAAGGCTTAGTTTTTCTCCTGATTGTTTCTACAAATCATAATCATAATGTTATCTAGTTGAATTACTTAGAACTTCTATTTCAAGGATAGAACTAATTATATTTCTAACTGATTTCCCATGAATCAGAATGTTGTTCCAAATAAAACTAATACATAAGCTTACATTTTAGATGCATTTGGGCTGTTTGGATTCAAGGAATTGGGTGGAACTGAGGAAGTGGGAAGTGTCTTTTCTCATTTTCGCTGTTCATCCAAACACCGGAAAAGGAAAATGGAAAAAGTTCTTTTCCTTTTCACTTTCTCTTTTACACAACCATTTCCTCACTTCCAGAGTGCTACAGTTAATTTTGTGGTCATGTAAATCTCATTTGTAATAAGCTGTAACACAGAACAGTTAACTTTTTGCTAATGTAAATCTCACTTGCATTCTAATCACAGTCTATTTTTTATTTTGCTTAATTAATTTTTATTTTAATATTATCTTGCGGTCAACTTTGTGGTCAACTTTTCCACTTCCACTTCCACACTACCATCCAAACACCGGAAAAGACATAACATTCTCCAAACCACACTTCCCAACAACATCCAAACACCGAAAAACTTACTAACTAATTCTCAAGTTCCAAAGGGAACTATTACCACTTCCTCACTTCTTCACTTCCACCCTTAACCAAATAGGTTTAACAAGAACCTTTAACTATTTCAGTCCCCTATCATAGACTTTGTATGGAAGCTTAAGATTTTAGTTTCATCTAGAGCAAATTCTATTATGGAATCTTAGGATCTTAACTACAAGGAGACCCTTCAGTTCTATAACAAAACTCAATACAAAATTGTTCATTAGTTGCACCTGAAACCTATTGGACTATCTTGTACAGAATTCTTTAAGTCTATACAATGTACTTGCTACGATTGAGTTTTGTCAAAAGTATTTTGTAAATGATATTTCTACAAGGTTTACTTGATTTGATACCGCTATATATGAATCAATTAATGTATATGAGGGATTAGTTACCAGTAACATGATGTCATATGAAATTCTGAATTAGTTTAGACTGTATGTAATTAAGCTAGTTTAAACCTCTGGACAGAAAATAAAGCTCACCACCTCTTTTAACCATTCATCTGTATTGTTCTGAACCAAATTTAGAAATAACCTTTTGGTGTTGTTCTGAAGCAAACCTTTGGGTATTTATCTGGATCATTGCAGATATCGTTTGGTATTTATTTAGACCCATTTGGTGACCAATAGGGCTTTGACAAAAGAAATTGAATTAGCATGAGCTTATATTGTGTCTAAGTAGTTTTATGAGGAAGTGGTTAACTGTAACTTGTTATCAAAACGTTCTGCGATAAATCATACATCATCAAATTTATGATATTCCAATACCCTAAATTTGCATTTTTCAAACTTATTACACTTTTGTTATGACATGGTTATGACTAAAATTCTTCTCGTGCTATCTGTGATACCATTAATTTTATAAATCTTCAATCTCTATTCTTTTCCATATCTTAGTTCTATGGATTGGGGTGATCACTTATTGGATCATGTACTTACCCATGTTCTATCGAACACTTACAGAGTAGCAGGTGGTAGTGACAACTGACCTCCGAGAAGGCGCAAATTTGACATAAAGGTCCTAGTTGGTATTAAGTTTGGCACTAATGTACAGATTAGCAGTATGATATTGGTATATTTCTTGAGTTTGTATCTTTCTTAGGCGTATGGAATGGAGTAATCACATTTGGCTTATGTATATGTGTTAATCAGGGAAACAATTATGTTAAGTTATGAATGTTGAAAATGTACAAATATATGCTTTGAGATAGACATAAGATGTCCACTTAGTAGGAAGTCATGGATGGAAATATTAATGTGTACTTTATTTACAATCATATGATCAAATTTATTTGAACTAATATTAAGATTTGCAGGCCATAATTAGCCATGAACGCCTCTCTCCAACTCTTGGAATAACTTCAAGTCTTAGGGTGTGACAAACTGACAATATAAGATCAGGTTTCTAACACAGCTCAGAAACCACAATTAGGATGAATCGAGTGCAGTAAAATTTTATGTACAATAGTGATTTCAAGTGTCTTTTATATACTCTGGACTTTTTTTAGTGTTAAGTTTGTTTGACATACATTGTTACTGTACCCATTTGCTTAAGCTTTTGGGTAAAGTGGTGTTCCGACATGGTACCGAAGCAATAAGTTTCAAGAGGTCATGGGTTCAACCTCGTTGTTGGGTTTAAAGATATGTTTATTCGCCCCCATTATTGTCCTTTCCATGCGAGTCATGTTAACTTTAGCAGCCTCTCTGCATGACCCAAGAGCTCATGTGAGAAGTGTTAAGTGGCAAACATTGTAAGTCCATAACCTATGTTGCACGGATACTTTTTGATGTCATACCCATATTGGTTACTTATCCGATCTTTGTATACTCAGCAAGTTAATGGATACCTGTCGAAACTTCTTTCAATATATGCTAAAATTTATAATGTATCCTAGATGTATCAGAGAAGTATCCAGTCCATTACTAGGAAGTTAGAAGTTATAACGAATAGATGATGGTTACACAAATTAATTTGTTTTCTAGACGCATTTATGTTATTTGTTTGGTTTCTTAATATAAATTTTTATTGTTAAGGTAACTATTGATGCACAACTTGAAAATATATATATTCTCTTAAAAAGAGCGAGTTTTGACTTTAGATCTGTCTTTTTTTGGCCTGTCCAGAGCCCATCCTAGCCGTGGATTTCCTTAGACATATCTTCACCGTTGATTTGATAAGAGGAACTGACCCATTTAATTAA
Source organism: Agave tequilana (assembly GCA_038442645.1). NCBI lineage: Eukaryota > Viridiplantae > Streptophyta > Magnoliopsida > Asparagales > Asparagaceae > Agave > Agave tequilana. The sequence continues at coordinate 39,899 of JAVJIF010022404.1, forward strand.
GTATATGATCCAACACGTTTTAATGTGCGATCCCACCCAATTTCTATATTTTCCTCCTCTCTCATCGTTCTCGAACCCTTTTGTTGCTCCCGAATCCAATTGTGACTCCAAGCCCCTTCGTCTCCGTCACAATATATATATATATATATATATATATATATATATATATATATATATATATATATATATATATATATATCTCCCTCCCTATCTCTCGCCCACCCGCCCCTTCTCTCTATCTTTGTCGCTCTCCCCTCCTCTGTCTCTTGCCAGCTCCCTTCTCTCTTTAGCTCCCCCCCCCCCCCCCCTCTCTCTCTCTCTCTCTCTCTCTCTCTCTCTCTCTCTCTGTATGCCTCTTTGTATGGCTTCAATTGAAAATTCTGGTAGTGCTCACAGGATCCACTGCCCCAAGTTCATACAAAACAAGAAAAATCTCAGTATGCCCTCTTCTCTTAACCCCATATATCGTGGTTCATGAGAAATTAGTTTTGGGTTAAGCTTTGTGTCCGCATGTTGTGTTTGATTAGTAAAATTTAACTATGCATACAGGTCGTGGGGGTTAATTTCTGTAAATTTCTGCAAGATATTTCTCCTCCAATCCAAAGGTAACTTTATTCAAACCCTAATTGAAATAGTTCTACATGTCTCTTTTATCATTAGGATTTTGAAACTTTCCTTATGACTTTGATCGATTAGCCCAATATTCCTCATCTTTTACCTTAATTTTGCATTTACTTATTGAGATTTTGTGATTTTTGAGCAGTTTGGGAATTAAGCTTTTAATTAGTTTATTTGTTTCTTCAATCTGTCACTCAAAGGATGAAAGGAGTTGAATAAAAATATCAATTATATGTGGAGGATGCTACTCGAGCTATTTTTTTGGGATACCATAGAGACTTGAAATTGATATATCATCTCGTAGACTGAAATAAGGCTTTTACTTTAATTGTTCTCTCATCATAATTGTAGGTCGATTTGTCAGAACCTGATAGACCAATTAACTGAAAATGCAGATTGTTATCAATCAACCATGAGTCATGAGCTTTAGATTTATGATTTTTCATATGTTTTATCTTTAACTTATTACCTGTTAATTGTCATACACATAACATCAAATTACTGCACGCAGAAAGTGATTTCATGTGTAGGTGGAAAACAATTACTAATTTCCATGATTCGCCTCATGTCATACTTTTTCTGCACAGCATATTACAATGTTTCGTTACCTTTTGCTCTTACGATAGTATCCTACTAAAGTTGACAGGTAGAAAATCTATTCCAGCACATGTCAAGGTGGAAGTCAGCAATTGTTAGCTGTGGCGCAGGAAGCTCAACATATTGTCAACAATGCTAGGAAATGGTTTCGTTGGACATTAAAGCTATGGTTATTGCCGATGCACTCAGACATGGTGACAAGGTATGATTTTTATTTCTCACTTTTTCCTCGATTTTGGGACATGTTATTTTAAGTGAAATTGGTCGGTGGAGAGAGAAATTTTTTTTGGAGGTTACTTTTGATTTGTTTTGTGGCATGGGGGTTTTTGTTGCCCATTTTGATTTTGTTTGACATGCGGATCTTTCAAGCATATTCCTCTTCAGTTTCTCAAAATCTCATAAGAAAAGTTTGTTTTTTTATTTTAATTGTTTAATCAGTCTCTTGTTTTGCTCGATAGGAATGAGTGGAGAAAGTTGATCCATGTGCCCGATCCGGCGTAATTCTCTTTTGGTTCATGTAGCCTACCCCAAATACTTGGGACAAATGGCTTAGTTGTTGTTGTTGTTTTGTTGGAGTTTATTTTACTCTTTTCTGTTATCTGTTATTAAATCTTTTAGAAAATTATAAATTAAAGAGAAGATAGGATCAAAATTGTATAGAAAGAAACGGAGAAGCATGATCATATCTTTGCCATCAATCTCACAAATCCAACTGAAAGATGTGGAATAAAGATCGAGTACAGTTTAAAATTAGAAGATAAATCAACACCTCAAATCTAATACACTGTGAGAAGGGTCACTATGAAAAGAGTTTTTCTACATTTTGTGATTTGAGCTATTTTGATCATCAGTTTACGTGGTTACTTTTGATCAAAGTCTTTTGGTTTATGGGTCTTCACTCTTGATTCCTATACCTCAGCCCTTGCCTAGTATCTGAAAGATATAATATCCATACGTAAGGTTATTAAATATTAATATTAACCAACATGATTGTAAAACGAATGTTCAAGTTCGAAATCTCTACAGTGACAAAATGAGAAACCAAAACCAGGGTATACGACAATCAAAAATTGAAAAGAGAGAAATAACTAATGAATGTTTCAAACTGACAAAATTATTCACTAGCAGATTATGATCACTCTGTTTTCATCTACTCACACTTTAGGTTCTTTTGTTAAGTGTTCCTGTACTTAATTGGTAAAAATTGTTACCCTTCTAGCCTAAAACCAAAACTAGCAATTGAGTTTTAAATTTCACCAATGCTGGTTAACCTGAGTATCCTACTTTTATGTTACAACTGTCTTTTTTACTAGAGTTTCCCCATATCAACACCTAAAAACTTTCTTAATTCCCCATTTATCTATGAAATCTTCATGATTTCATATTCCCACCCCAATTATTTAAGTTGGGACAAAATCCCACGTGCAATTTAATCACTCTGTTTATATGTTAGAATATACTAAGAATATTCTCTTGCTTGGATTAGAACCCTTCTAAAAGAAGTAAATACATCCAAATTCTTCTTCTTTTTATCTTCTTCAAACTTTTCTTAAAGTTCCTTACCAAACAACTCAAAACTCTTTGTGTAATATTGAAACTCATTATGAATCCCACAAGCTCACATCCTCCAATCCTATAAATATTGAGAACTCATCACCTCACGTCAAATTAAAAATAATGTTCCATTTTTCTCTAAGTTTGAAATCCATCACCATGATTATAAATACCTACATCCTTTTAATCCTCAACACTAAGAATAAATCATGACCCAATATCAAATTGATTTGAAAATGAGATCTTTACAAGCTCCAAACTCTTTCCTTCTCCGCCCTTACCTTCATCTTGATCGACACCCACCAAACCTTTGCACATTAAAACTCCATTTGTCTTAAAAAGAATATAATTATCATTTGATTTTATTTTCAAATTATTAAATAAACTATAGCTCTTCAAATAATTCAGTTCTTTGCACAATTTGTTTCTTGGTCTTTTTTCAATATAAGATAGATATGTTTGTCTTTTTAGCTTAAGACATTTCTTGGCCATGTCACTATGTTGTGTGGCACAGATTGATGAAAGATTGGTTCATGATTTGCATACATGAAGCCCTTGTGAAGAGGCTCTTTTGGGAAAGAAATACCTTTGTTATACTATACATTTATAGGGTTAGGAAAAGCAAGGTTATGGAGCCATACATCACCTTATTTTCAAGAGGGGAATGCAGCTAGGTGAAGCCTTGGAACTAGGCGTAATCTCCCTACCTACCATAATCCCATAATGTACTTACATGCTATTTCTCAAAAAAAAAAAAAAAACACTGGAAGTTTACTAGATTACAGACTACAGTGTAGTCTTGTCACATATGTAACCAGTGGAGCAATGGCTTTTGTTTTGCCAATCTTTTTTTTTCTTCCTTTGAAAGCCTTGTGGGAATTTTCTTTGGCTTGAGCAAACAGAAAAGGAATGGGGAATGGAAGACTTTCAGTTGAAATGCAACTATATAACATAATCTGTTGGAAAACCTTATCGTGTAGATATTGGAATATGAAGAACTGATACTAAACTTTTACGAGGATTAATAGTTAATATATATTTTAATAATAAACAATATAGTTATTTTTATATATATATATTTCAACATTTGACGAGTTGCCTTGATTTGAAACAGTTTTAAGTTTTGGGATGAGCCGGGGTGAATAGAGGTGATTGCACCGGCTATGATTGCACCGGCTATGTGCAACGGCTATGATTGCACCGTCAATTTTTTAAAGTAGCATCTAATTTAGAACCAAATTTCAATGCAGATGGGCCAAGAGCAAAAAAGGAGCAAGAATGCTGTTGGAGAAAAAGGAAAAGGTCGAAGAAGACAAAAGCCAACAAGAATTGATGATGATATGGATTTGATTAGTATGATTGTTGTGTAATGGATATAATCCAGTTGTTAGTCACTAATATTTTTTTTTGATATAATGTTGGATGAATGTATAGTTAGCTTTGGATATTTTTACTAAGAACTTCTCAATTTTCTTGAAATATGTGGAATACAAGTTTTTTACAAAATTTTGGAGACCTGTGTAAGTTATAAGTTTTTATAAATTTTCATAGTTCAATTGATTCTTGATGTTTTGTTGCAAAATTTTAAGCTTCAATATTACTTTTTGAAATGCACTTTATCATATTTTAAACAGGCAGCTTGGAAGTTGAGGTTTGTAGAACTCTGTAGACACTAGATGATCTAGAGAATAGAAAAGACAATTAAAGTTGTTCAAAGCATATAGCATAAACTCCATGTCTATAGTAAACTCATGTAACGAGTAATGTCTTCCTCCCCCTCACACGCGCGTACTTTTGTCATCAATGGATGATTGCACGTCAACTTAAGACAGTGAAATTACATAACATATTTGAAAAATCAGGAGAGATTGATATTTTAAAAAGAAAAATAAAATATCTCATTGGGTTATGGGACGTGCAATGATTGGGTTATGGACGTCTTAGATTCATGATGATGCTTTGTCCTTTGTTTAATAAAAGAAAGGTTATAACTGCTCACATAATGCCATTGGCGACACAACTTCTCCTGAAAGCCGCTATTTGGACTATTTTGCATCCTTTCCCTCCTTTACAATGGCTCTTATTACATTTTTTTTTTTTCCATTTATAATACCAAAGTTGTCTGTTGGAAAGCTTTTTGTGCATTTGACCTGGTGTTTCTATAGTCATTATCGTCTTGAAAAACCAACTCGTAGATAAAACATTAACCCACATACAAATGCATAATTCTATTATAGCCATACACCTAAACCTGTATTATAAATTTTAAGAGTTATTGTATTCGCTTACCCATATCATGATGTATTCATATCCCCTATCCATACCAATGTAATATAGTACATGCCCCATTAGCTTATGCTTTTGGTAACTAGTCTTATATGTTAGGAAGCACGGACACTTCAAAGTTGGAGCCCTCTCGTATCGGACACGATACTCTTATTTTCTATGTACTTTCTAAAATTTGTCGTGTATTGACGTGTCATGTCGCATTGTGCCCTTGTTGTTGTGTCCGTGACCGTGCAACATAGCATATATGTGAACCATTATAGTACAAAGATTATAGATAGCATTAAAAAAGCCCAAAGGGCCACGATTCTTCAATGCCCTAAAGCCAGCTGATCAAGGGTTCAAATGAAACTTCTTGCATGATTATTCAGTGGTGCCCTCCTGTAAGATTTCTTCGTGTTTTTTATTATAATTGATGGCTACTCAGAAATTCTATCCAGCATTTTCTTTGGTACAAATGTGAGTTCATAATAGCTTTTCAGATCCCATTGCCAATAAAAAATTTATTTTGTGAAAGGAAAGCAAGCAGTTGAAATAGAATTTAAGATCCTAGCTAACAGAGTGCCGGAGGCTCTTGCAACTTGCGAGATAACTAACAATATGTAGACAATATTAACTACAGATATACTAGACAGTTGCTGGATTGAAACTACTTATCACCTTGGGATCGAGTCCGGTTACTCCCATTCTCTATGGTTCACTTAACTCATGTAAATTGGGCAAGCTAAACATGAAATGTCATAAAGACTAGAGTGCTCTAGCGTAGGGTAAACGGATAGAAGGTACAATAAGCTTTATCATCACAATCTAAACCTTTTTCTCCATCAAAATGGGGTTGGCTATGAAATGTCATTGACGACTGGCTGTCAAACCAAAGTTAAGAAAATCCTGAAAGTAATTGATGACTGGTGTCAACAAGATGTCAATCCTTCCTCAGATGGTGCCAGATTACCATCCAAAGCAATTACAGGCAAGAGAGGAACCTTTTAAGGCCACACGATCCATAGTTAGACCAACCTTTCCAGTTTCAGTTTCGAGCATGATCAAAAAGGTAAAGGTACAATGAGCTTATAAAATGAAATATTTCAGCAGATGCTTCAAATAATTGGACTGGTGGAACTTCACAGAGTATATTAAAACACATGGCAATACTTGGAAGCCAATCAAGATCCAATTACAGAAATAGTCTTACGGATTCTCAACAAAGCTGTTTCCGGCTGGATCATCAAGTATGAAAGTAAATGAAGAATTTCCTCCTGCAAAAGATCTTGACTTTAACAAGAATTGATCAAGGGCTTCAGCAGTCTTCGGATCCACTTTCTGCAAACTCAATAAAGCAACTTTATTTGATACTGAAAGAAAAACAAGTAATCTAACACAAAAAACCAATGAAGATGCACGACGCACCTTTCTTTCATCTTGAAGAGCCTGCAACTCATCTGCAGCTCGCAAAAGTATTCCTTCAACCTAGATAAATAGATAGCTAATGGATAAGATAAGGTACAAATAAAATCTGAAAAAGTTTTCCATGCATTCTTATGTGCTTGCATATATTCAATCTCAGAGATATAGAAAATTCCGCAGAATTTGACAAAGAGAAAGTAAAGGTTTATGCAACTTGTTTGATAAGAATTTCAACAACGAAAAATTATAATGTACTTCTCATCCACAAAATATAAATAGAATCACGATAATTTCTTCAAAACTTAACACATCCTTCTTCCCTATATTCTTTGGTTGCTGACCTTATAGTTCTTATTATCCATATCAGCTAATTTAATTCCTTGCAAATAGCAAATTATTGGGAACTCTAGGACATGACAGTTTCAAGGCTATGAGTTGCTACAAGGTTTCTCTATGTATGGGATCCACACTTAACATTATTGTGCTCCATTTGAAATAGAAACTAGATGCAGTCGTGTAGACCTAGGTGCAGGAGACACCATTCTGCTTCCATTTTCGGTTGATGCCTCTATGTTGGTTACTTCAGAGTTTCAAGTGTAGAGCTCCCACCATGTAAGTTGGCTCAATAGTCACAAGACGCAGCAGTTAGTATGGACAATCTCATCTATCAAAGATTTTCGAGTTAGATTGTTCATTGGTAGTTCTACTCAAGATTTGGGTGACCTTACAATTCAGTGCCTTGATATGAACCATAATTACATGCGCAGAATTAGCGAATCTGAAGTTAAAGAGGCCTTGAAGAGGATGAAGTCAAAGAAAGTTGTTGGCCCGGATAGAATTCCTATTGAGGTATGAAGATGCTTAGGAGAGATAGGCGTGAGATGGCTGATAAACCTCTTTTACAAGATCTGGCTAACTAAAAAGATGCCAAATGAGTGGAAGAAGAGTACTCTAGTACCTTTCTATAAGAACAAGGGTGATATCTAGAGTTGTTCAAACTACCGTGAAATAAAACTCATGCCACACCATGAAGCTTTGGGAAAGGGTAACTGAACATAGGTTAAGGCAGAATGTTAAAATATCATAGAACCAGTTTGGGTTTGCCGGGGCAATCAATGACAGAGGCTATTCATTTGCTTCGTCAACTTATATAGAGGAGTTATCGGTTTAGAAAAAGCTCATGATAAGGTGCCAAGAGAGGTATTATGGTGGACATTGATGAAAAGGGGAGTTCCTATCAAATATATTGATATAATCAAGGACATGTATGATTGAGTAGTGGCAAATGTTATAACTTGTGGAGGCATAACAAGTTTCTATCACAATTAGATTGCATCAAGGATCTGCATTGAATCCATTCTTATTTGTCATAGTGATGAATAAGCTTACTAGAGTTATTCAGGATGAGATACCGTGGTGTATGCTATTTGCTGATGATATTGTCCTAGTCCTTGAGACGAGAGCTGGGATAAATGCCAAATTGGAGTTATGGAGGCAAACTCTAGAATCTCGAGGTTTGAGATTAAGTACGGTCAAAACAGAGCATATGGAGTGCAAATTCAGTAAATAAGAAATCCAATATTATAATATTGTGACACTAGGCGGACAAGGAATACCGATGAGCAGTTATTTTAAGTACTTGAGTTTTATCCAAAAAGATGGGGAGATCAATAGTGATGTCAACCATAGGATCCAGGTCGGCTGGTTGAAATGGAGGAGCGTAACAGGAGTTTTATGCGACCGTAGCATTCCATTATTGCTGAAGAGAAAGTTTTATCGAAGTGCTATTAGGTCAGCTTTGTTATATGGCACAAAATGTTGGGCTATAAAAAGATATCATGCTCAAAAGATGAGTGTAGTAAAGATGTGCATACTTCGTTGGATGTGTGGTAACACGAGAAGATATAAGGTGAGAAATGAGGATATTCGTATTAAGATAGGCGTAACCCCTATAGAAGAAAGATGAGAGAAAATCGCCTACGATGGTTTGGTCATGTGCGACGTAGACCTACAAATGCAGCAGTCCCGCGAGTAGACGTATCAAATTAGGACAAGTTAAAAGAACGCAGGGGAGACTGAAGAAAACATGGATGAAGGTGATACGACAAGTTATAGAGGCTAAAGGTATTAATGAAGGCATATTGCTCGATAGGAATGAGTGGAGAAAGCTGATCCATGTGCCCGATCCGGCGTAATTCTCTTTTGGTTCATGTAGCCTACCACAAATACTTGGGTCAAATGGCTTAGTTGTTGTTGTGATTAAAGAAAGTAATACACATTGGGTGAGTGGAAGTAAGTTACGATTAGCAGTTTCGATCGGCATAATCCTAAATGGGGAGTGCCCAAGTTATGGACAGCACCATCTCCTTGTAAGGTTAGGAACTTGGGAGTCACTCTCTACTAGTGCTCTCGTATCTCCTAGTATCCTCAATTAGTATTAGAGTGCCTACATATTAGACCTAATTTCACCCTCTTTGGCATGCTTTTATTTGCATGTTAACCCTAACTTGGAGGAGGCAACAGCTTATAAATGAGGATCATTTTGTGTTGAGTCTTTGAAAATCTGCATCAAGTGACACAAAGAAACAGAGAAAATACAGACCATAACAACTTAAAGAAATAATGACAAATAATAATAAATAATAAAATATCCAAAATATGCTATTTAAAAAAGGTTTAGGAGTATTCTTGTTATAGATGAAAGGAGAAGGGAGTTACTGTAGAAAGTTTGCCACGCTGAGCTTCTGGAGGAATCTCAAAATCCAATTCTGGAATCTGCAAGTCGAGAACAACAAGAGAATCATAATCAGTGACCGTAAAACAATATAATGAATGATTAAATCTATATAATTGACAACTAATTCTATACCCTGATAGTAGCGGAATCAGATTTCACCACTTGTCGATTAAGCACCTGCAACAAAAATGAGATATGAAGATAAAATGCTGAAGTAATTAAAAAATAATAATTACAATTTATAAACAAAATAAAGAACAGACCTCAGCATCACCAGATGGAACCTTCAACTGGTAGCAGCACCCTCGAGGCTGGAGCTGGCCAGCAAACTGTATTTCATTATTCCTAATTGCATTCGGATGAATTTATTACCATCTCTACTATGCTGAAGAAAGCAGCAACAGAATTGAAAAGGAACTAAATTTGAGTAAATTTATGTACCTCTCGTTGCAATGTGAGCATTCAAACGCCATCAACACAATCTGCGCAAGTCTTTTAATTAGGCAATAAAATAAATAAAACCTTTCAGAAAACTGAAATTAAAAATAAACAAGCAAACCTCTCGGAAATGAGGAATCCGAGTCAACAGCATTCTTGTGATGCCCTGCCACAAATTGAAAATAGCGAGTGAGAATTGAATGAGCAAATGGAGAGATTTGATATGATAATTTTATAAAAGAAATTGCTATTTTTTACGTTTTCTCCACATCTCATGCAGAGGCTCTCGATTTCGTGCAGGGGAGTGGCCGAGAAGTCGTCGTCGGCCGAGACCGACTCGGCGGCGGATCGGAGGTCTTTAACGACGACGTCGCTACTGTTCTCCATTGATTCAGAGAGCGATTTAAGATGACAGGGATCGAATTTTGATCTGTGAGTGTTTCCTTCTATTTTGCGGCTCTTTTTTTCTCTCTCCCCCTTTTTTTTTAAACTTTCCTCTCAAAATGGCTCGTAAGAAGCTGGAGGTTTACGGACGGCGGGGGTTCTAGGGCTCTGGTTTTGACATCAGCCGTCCATTCCATACGAGCGGCTGTGATTAGAAGCACAGATACCCAAAAAATGCCCATCAAATTTAAATCAAAACCCCGAAAAGTGTTTTTTTTTTTTTTTTAATTCAAAAAATAGACCTAACGAGAAATGAGAAATTTTGCTACAACCACTTATCTTACTTCATAATTAGAAAAAAACTCAGTTTCATAATTTTTTTTTGTTATAACCTTATTCACGTCAGCATAGACTGATTCCTCCCAGGTGGTGGATGCATCAAAGCTCAAAGATCACATCGCGCTTGCATCACTATCATAGAGGCACCTATTTTGGAGAATACCCTCGGTTTGGTAATTTCTCCATTTAAAAGCTTTTATTTTTGTTTATATACATATGCATAGGATTGTTAGTTTACCTTTGTGCTTTATTGATATGTATTAGTGTAAACTTACATTTCCATCTTGCTTGTGTATATGCTTTGTTCTAATTCATGTTATCTTGCTTTATGTCATATTTTTGTTTTGTCAACATATCTAATTTTGATCATATTTCTATATACACATTTTGTCAAAAACTAAAATAAATATTTAAAATTCATATTTAAAGCAAATACATTAGAGATGACAATTGCGCACCTCAACTCATATTTAGAGGAATCTCGAGGATGAAGTTCAGAACCCTTCACCGGGTATTCGGCTTCAACATCTCTAAACCTTTGTATTTATATGAAAATAAAAATTAAAATTACTTATGTAAATTTTGAAGTTTAAAACATATGTTAAAAATATCTTTCTCACTATTTTTCAGACAATTTTAGATTTTTTTTGGGTCTTTGCTGCTGACAGTTTTTGAGCAAGACCGGCTGATCGGAGCTGAGATCCGGCCGACCGACCTTGCCTGGAAGAATGTTTTTATCCTTCTCTGTAGCCGGCCGACCCGTGCGGTCGACCGTTTAGTCTGTCAGTGGTCTCGGGTATTTTCGGTCGACCGGACCGGCCGACCGGGCGACGGGAATCTGTCATTTACCCACCCTATTTAAAGCCCTTTTTTCTCTCTCTCTCATTTCTCACCGGCGATTTCTCCTCCCTCTCTCTAAAAACCCTAGTTTCACCATTCCACCTCAAATCCAACTCAAATCCTTGCCTTTTTCTCTCATCTCTTTGCTGGATCATCTCTTTCAGGCCCGATCTACGTTCAAACTCAGGGATTTTCAGTTATTGGCACTTGATCTCTCTTCCATCAAGGTAAAAATTCAATTTTTCCTTTAGATCTTGCTTTCCATCTTATTGTTCATCATAAGTTTTGTCAAGATCTATCATTTCCTTAGTCTAGATCAAGCCCTAATATTACTTTTGACCTAGATCTTCTTTTTAACCTAAAATTTAATCATGCCTAAGAGATCTAGAGCTGAAAAGGGAAAATCTGTTGTCCCTTCATCTTCATCCACTAGGACTAAACCTCCTTTTGTCTCCGATCTAGCAGAACAACGGTTTATCCTTCTTTCGAGGAGAACTATAATTTCTGGGAGATGTGTTGTCCTCCAAGATTTTGAGCACCTCAATATCCCACAAATATTGAGGAACAATTCTTTAGATCAGTTCATGGCTATTAGAGAACCGGTGTACACCTCTCTCATACCCTACTTTTATACCGATCTTCCTTTTGAGGGAACCGGGTTATGTCTAGGGTTCTTGGGAGAGACATAAATATCTCTCTTCAAGAATTTGTTGATTTGTTGCATCTCTCCTGTGGAGGAGTTGATGTATACTCCTATGACCTACATGATTTGTCTATCCGGCCGGTGAGTCTGCGCTCACCGCGTCGACCTTGATCCACGGGGATGACAACTCCGGCTTAGTGAGGAATGAGGAGGTGAATAAATTCACACTCACCGCTCAAGTCCTCGCTAAATTTGTATTCTATAACATTCTGCCCAAATCTGGGGAATACAGTCATGCTAGGGGTCCTGTTCCTTTGATTGTCTACTGCCTTCTGAAAGGCATTAAGATAAACATCCTCCGCTTCATAATTTCTCACATGACCTCTGATCACGTCCTTGTCCCCACAAGGCACTTGCCTTATGGGATGCTCATTTCGTATCTCCTAAAACAACTCAATTTTGATCTATCCTCTGAGATACCCACCGAACCCTCCGTGAACCTGAACAGCACTCTTTTGAAAAGGATACAACATAGGATGCGTCATCCCGCTCCTGAGCAGCCTCCTATTCCTCCTGCTATTGTTCCAGGGTCTTCATCTGTTCCAGGGTCTTCTTCTATCCCAGGGACTTCCTCTGCTCCAGGGCCATCCATTCCTTCAGACCTTCAGGCCCTCATTTCGTCTGAACTTCGTACTCAGTTTCAGGAGCATCAGTCTTGGGTGACCGCTGAGATCCAGCAGCGACTGACCCAGATTTCTGCGGCGGATGCGGCACATCGCGCGGAGATGGACTCTCGTTATCAAGGACTTCGCAATGATATGTCCTATTTTGCTGATTCCATGCGATACATGGATTCGCAATTTAGTGCACTCTTTGTGAAGTACAACATGCCTGGTCCTGACCCCACGCCATTTGCCTGACCGCTTCCTTCCTCCGGCCCTCCATTTCCAGTTAGGGCCCCTTCTGCTTCTTCAGCACCACAGCCAGGTGTTGCAGCTATTGATCCAGAGGAGGAGGCTTCTGATGATGATGATGATGATGATGAGGATGTGGAGATGGCTGCAGGTGATGCTGAGGACGACGATGAGGAGGACGATGATGAGGACGACGACGATGAGGAGTGACTTCCCCTTTTGATGATGTCAAAAAGGGGGAGAGATATTCATGAGAGACTTCCTTGGGCTTGTATTTTGTATTTTGTATTTTGTTATTTTGAACATGTATTTGTGTTTGTGTGGACATGTGTCTTTTATATGTTTTTATGTCTTGTATGAACATATGAGTTATTTATGGCATAAGTTATTTTCTGGCATGGACTTGTGTATAGTTGTTTATTATTTGTGCTATTTACCTATGCCTGAGTATCCTTTTATTATATGCATGTGTTGAGGGGTAGCTTCACTTGAAGTCTCCACCCAAAATATTTGTAATAACTATGTATGTTTTGTCATCATCAAAAAGGGGGAGATTGTTGGCCCAAAAGCCATTAGCCCGATATTTTGATGATGACAAACCATATTTAGTTATGTGTTTAACAATCTTGTTTAAAAGAATTTCAGGTTTAAAAACAAGTTGATTTGACGGCTCCACATCAAGACTCACAATTTGGACGCCGCTAAAGATTTGCATTCCCAAGCCTAGCACGGTAGAAAAGCTTCGGGATCAAAACATTGAAGAAAAGAATTCAAGATTTGTAATTTACTTTTATTTTTAGATATTTTGTCAAAACCTAGATGATAGAGGTAGAATATTTTGGATTGTCACTCGCACACACTTAGTATTGCTTCATGGCTTCAAAAGAATTTTTATATCAAAATTTCTAACTTAGTTTTTAGAAATACCATGTTTTGGAAAAACCGTTTTTAGAAAAACATTTTATCAAAAAGGATTTTCACCAAAAATGATCTAACATGTTTGAGTGTTGATCTATGATCATACTCTTAGTTTTATTAGGTCTAGAATCTTATTTACATATCCTTAAACCAAAAATGTTTGAATCAAAATTTTCCTTTCTTTCCAGACTCTGTTTAAACAGATCTGACAGAGTCCGGTCGACCGACCCAGTCGACCGACGTGCACGGCTGTGCATGTGTGCACGTCGGCCGACCGCTCGGGTCGACCGAGCACTTATCAGTGCTCTCTGTTTATTTCGGTCGACCGAGTCGGCCGACCGTTTTCACCCAATGGTCAGAAATATGACCGTTGGCGGTCGGCCGTCCCGGTCGACCGGTAGTTGTCAGAAAGTCTGACAGACTCCAACAGCTCTGTATTTTCTGACAGATTTTGTTGGGATCTCACCCTAACGAATTTCTCTAGCTGTTTACTCTGTCTTTCATCCACTATAAATAGTAGGTCATTTCAACATGATAAGACAACAATTTCACAAACAATTTTTACAAGATTTACAAGTTTTCAAAAGCCTTTCAATTTAGAAAAGATTTTCATCAAAGCCAAAATTTCCAAACACCTACTTGAAGCAAATCCCTCTACTTCACTCTAGTCATTTTGCACTTCACAATCCCAAGTACTATCTCTACATATTGGTTATAGGATTGTGCTAAGTGAGCTTTTTGTGATCAAGTGTGATCAATTTTCTTCTTGAGCGAAGTTGTAGAGGCATCGGCCTCAAGCGAGCTAGTGTGCTCCAAGTGGTGTTGCGGCATCACGAGAGATAGGACAAGTGTGTCCTTGTATTGGAGATCCAGTGGGATCAACAATAGTGGAAATCCTTCAAGTGTGAAGGCGGGGACATAGAGCGTGGCTCGAACCTCGGAAACATATCCTCGTGTTTGCGTTTGCTCAAATTTCTCTAAACTCAATCTCTTTATTACTTGCTTTACTTATTGCTTTATATCTTGCAAGCATTCTAATTTGAGCTTATTGTTTTAAGTAGATTTAAATTCCGCATTATTGCCATATTTCATATAGCCATCACCTATTCACCCCCCTCTAGGTGATTTCAATAACCCCCTTGAGGTAACTACCGAATCTGAGGTAGATGATGATAACATGTTATATGATGAGCTTACTTCATTTTGTCAAATACTTCTTGAGAAATATGACATGATTAAAAAGGAAAATAAAAATTTGAAAAATAAGTTTGATTGCATGCATATAGAAAATGATTCATTTAGAACTAAGATTGCATGCTTAGAAAAAGAAAATAATGTTTTGAAAAATGAAAATGTTTCTCTTATGTCTAAATTAAATGATTTGTGTGAAGGGAACACTATTTTGAAGGATAAAATTGATTTGGTGGAAAAACAAAGAGAAGTTATTTTTCAAGAAAATAAATCTTTAAAAAGAAAAGTTTTTGAAAATGAAAAAGATTTTGTTTCTAAAAAGAAAAAGAAAAATGATTCTTTATCTCATCATGCTTTACATGCCACCACTAATGAGATTAAAGATTTGAAAAATAAAATGGTTTGTTTGAGTTCAACTTTGAACTCTTGTGCATTTAACCATACTAGGTTGGAGTCAATGTTTTCAAAGAAACAAACTCCACGCATTCATGCACAACATCATCATGCATATGCTTATGTTGCACATCATGATCACACTCACACACATAAGCATTCTAAGGTGTACATGTGTACACATTGTGGCCGCAAAAGCCATTTAGCAAAATTTTGTTATGACAAGTTGCATCATTTAAATTTTGCTAATAATAAAAATTTTTGGGTTCCTTACAAGACTAACCCCAAAGGACCCAAGAAAATATGGGTACCAAAATCCCCACCTTGTGTATTTGATGTAGGTGAGGGCTCTCACAAAACGTGAGAGATTTGGTGCCTTGATGGTGGGTGCACTTGAACTAAAAGGACACATATTTGGAGCACCGCTATCAAGGAGGTTTTGGTGGAAAAGACCACCATGCTTGGAGCTTTAGAGTTGGTGACAATCTCTAAACTCCTACTTTTTATGTACATGCTTTTTTCTTATATCATATTCATAGCATATTCATGTTTTGTGTTCTTATGTGCTTCATGTGGTAAAAACATGCTTAGATGTAGTTTTTATCAAAACTTGTATTATTCATGTACAAAATAGTGAGTTACATTTGATTTATATATATTTGCACTTCATGCTCATTTGTACCCACTATATGCACATGCATAGGCTAGTTTTGATGATTCTCTCATTTATACATGCTTTGCCAATTTTTATGCTTTACTTCATGTATATGTATTTTTAATTCAAATCTAATAAATATACATGTTTACCCGTGAGTCTCTTGCCTTCATGCAAATACATTTGATAGACTCTTTTATGTTTGGAATATGTATGTGTATTGTTAGGATTGGATAAATCATACATATACCTAGAAATTTGTTTGTAATGAATTTTCATGATTTGTTTTAATGAAAATAAAATTTCATGTCGTAATAAAAAATGATATTCATGTTTGATTGAGCTTCATAGACTATTTTCATGAAAATGCTTATTACATGATACTTGTACACTCACATTTTATTCATTTAGTCATGACTTTGTTTCGTGTACATCTTTTTATGAGCTTTATAGATCTTGAGTGTCATATTTATGTATTTGGTATGATTCATGAAAAACATATGGTTTGATTTCATGTTTTTGAAGGATCTTTAACTAGTTTTTTCAAAAATTAATTTAAACTAGTTATTTATTCTTCTATGAGATATACACTTGATCTTACTTTGTGTCAATTGGTATCATTGGATCCTTTCAATTGGTATCAATATGATTATTTTTTGTATATACTTATGTTTTGATTATATGTATGTATGCTTTCAAATTCAAATTATATCAATTTCTATTGGTATTCTCTTTTCATACATATATGTGATATTTGTGCTTAGTTAAAATCGATTTACATTCTTAAAGCACAATGTTTATGCTAAGCTTGTTTTTTTAAAAAAAAACTTTATTTTCAATTGGTATCTCAATTGATATTTTAAGCTTAAGCATTATTTAAAATTGGTATCAAAATTAAAAAATTATGTTTATTTGATATCTCAAAATTTGTTTTATTATGAAAAATTCAAAATTTGGTTTGAATAAGTAAAATTCAAAATGTTTGAGTTGTATTGCCTATATGTAAGGAGAGCTTAACATCTCTTCTACATATAAATTCATGTTGAGTGTATTGTATATTGAGGAGCTTGACAACTCTTCTTTATGTGGTACACGTGTGTAGGGGGAGCTTCACATCTCCTCTTATGCATTGCATATTCTACGTTATGTGAATTAGGGCTTGTCATCCCTCTTTCATGTAATGTATATGTGTAGGGAAGTTAACTTAGCGTCTTCCTCTTCATGAATGTATATCGCATATAACCCTTATTGATCGATTTGTTTTACCCCTTTATTGGTTCTTTGTTTCGGACAAAAAGGGGAGAAAAATTTGTTTTGTTTTTACTTCAACCCCTTTGTTGATGATTGACAAAAAGGGGGAGAAGAATTTGAGATTTATATGCATGTTAGTAGAATTTATGTTTTATGCATATATGTTTTGTTTTGCAAATAGGAGAAAAAGATTTGATTTGTTTTATCTCCATACATTTGCATACATGTTTATGAGCACTCATTGCGTATTTATATTGTTTATTTCTATGCATGAGTTAAGGGGGAGCTTCTTTGAAGCCTTACTTTAATCCATGCATATATAACTTCATGAGTTTTGTCATCATCAAAAAGGGGGAGATTGTTGGCCCAAAGGCCCATCACTCTAGTTTTGATGATGATCAACTCATGAAGTTATAGTACTAATGATCTTGTGTTTAATTAGTGTCAGATTTATGATCAAGATCTTAGTAGGTGTGGAGCTTCAACAAAGGATTTAAAGTCACATTTTGGAGCTAGCACCGGTTGATTCACGAGCCTATGCATCAAGACCACATCAAGTACTCAAGAGGAGTCGAGCTCGTTGGATTGCTTTTGAACCAAGTCAAGATGATGAGAAGACTTCAAGGGAAGACTTCAAGATCAAGACTTGTGTCTAGGTATAAGATTTAGTTTTTAGAAGATTTTATTTTTTAGATAAAATGTAAAGGATAGAATAGTTGGTGGATTGCTCAAAAACATATCACACACACACACTCGTGATTTAAATGTCTTTTCAGAAAAGAATTTTCAGTTTAGAAAAGACCTTCATTTTGAAGAATACTATTTTGGTTTTTGGTGTTTTCTTATATACATGTTTTAAATCAAAACCATATTTAGAGCTTAATGCCAAAAACATAGATATTTCTTCTTAATTGTGTAGTGGATCATATCCATACACACTATGCTTTAATGAATTCAAAATCTCTTGTTTTTGTATCATGAAGAAGTTTGGAAAACAAGTTTTAGAAAAATACTAGTTTTCATTTGAGCCAATATTTCCAACTTACAAAAATAGTCCAAATCTTTTATAACATGCCTTGATTTTGTGCAAGCATGTTTGTTTGTCAAAGTATATTGGTAAAACTATTTTTGTAGATTTTTATGTATTTTATGGGATTTTTATGTGAGCCAAAAGACCAAGTTTTTAATCCCTAGTTCAGACCTGACCTGGCTTCAGCCGGTCGACCGACCCGGTCGACCGACGTGCACAGACGTGCACAGCCAGTTCTGCCAGGAGGGCCGGCCGACCGACCCGGTCGACCGTCCAGAGAGCTCTGCTCTCTGGAAAGGCCCCGGCCGGCCTGGCGGCCGACCGGACAGAGAGTTTGCTCTCTGTATCCTGGCTCGGTCGACCGGCCGGTCGACCGATGGCACAACGGTCTGAAATATGACCGTTGGCCGGTCGGCCGGACGGTCGGCCGACAGGCCTGACAGAACCCCAACGGCTAGTTTTTCTAGCCCTATAAATTTGGGGGTTTGGGCATTGTTTTCACCAAGATTTTGGAGATTTTTAGAGCCAGTTTTTCCTACTCTTTTCAGAGGTTTTTCTCCACAAAATTTAGAGCCAATACTTCCAATTAAATGGAGAGTTTTTATCAAGAGTGTAAAAGTGATTCTTTGAGTTTTCCTCCACCATTCTCATCCTTGTTTTCTCATACAACACTTGAGCTATCCATTGCTATATCTACCCTATAGGGAGTGTATTGTGAGAGGATTTTAGGTGATCAAGAGTTGCGATCACCAAATTTCTACTTTGTTCCTTTGAGGAGGCGGACGGTTGTGTTCGCATTGTTTCGGGTCCTAGTGGGGACTCTGTGGTTTCGAGTTCGTGTGTGAACTCCGTGTTTGAGGTGCGGCCTCGGCGAGCCGGTGGGCTTGCAGTGTGTACGGACTAGGGAGTCCGAGAGTTGTAGGTGTTACGGCACCGGGTGATCCATTGGGATCGATTATAGTTGAAATCCTTCGTGTGTCGAAGGCGGGGATGTAAAGCAAGGGTGCTCGAACCTCGAAACAAATCCCTTGTGTTTGCGATTGCTCACTCTCTCTCTCTTTGTCTTTTATATCTTGCATGCTATTACTTGTCTTTATTTTTACATGCTTGATATATTCATTTGTGCTCTGTTTTCCATTAATTTGCAAAAGGGGAAAACTTACAAATAAAAAAGTTTGAGGAGCTAAATTACAAGTATTCTTAAAAAGATTACAAGTAGATCTCCTCAGAGATTCTGGAGAAGTGTGCCGATAGGAGTCTGGTCAGCGCGCGACCACTTTGTCCCTTTGACGATGCGAGCGATGAGATTCCCTTCTCGCCTGGTTCCCGGGAATCAGAGAATAGAGAGTTGGTAGAACCCTCTTACTGCTTCTCAAAATCGCCTTCAATTAGGAATTCCTTCTCGCCTGGTTCCGGAGATTCCTTGAGAAGAAGAACGATGATAGGGCATCAACGCCCTAGATAGAGAAAGCAATTCTCTAAAAGGTCTCTGAATTCGAGAACGCACGGTGCGTTATGAAGAAGCCTCTGTTGAAGAAGCTGATTGATCGGCCCTTGTGATCAGAAGGCGATTGATGGCTCCTTCCTCTGCAATCCGATCTCTCTTGATTGGTTGGTCTCTTCTCTCTGTACCCCTGGCGGGTTATTTATAGGAGAGCAAGGGTATAATCGTCCCCTTGAAGATATGGAAACAGGTTGAACCGAATCTGTTTGAATCTGGAAAGTAGCCTTGCTGCGAGGCTAGAATAGCTTCCGCGGAGCTAGAAAATGGCAAGTCGGTTGATCTTTCCGATTTGTTATGATCCTTTCCATATCGTTGAAGGATTTTCCCTGATCCTCTTACTCGTTTCAAGAGAGTCAAGAGATTGTGGCAATCACCTGCCATATTTGAATCCCGATTGGATTTGATTTGCTTGGATCTGATCTCATCAGGAGATTTGATTGGTCAAAGGTTGACCATAGCAGGCTGATGGCGGAGCTGCCCGCTTTAAAGCTCATAGCGGAGCTAGAGGCAATCTTTGGCGAGGTCCGAAAAGAGGCTTTTCGGCGAAGCTGTCAGTTAGCTTCCTGGCGATGCTCTGGATGATGTTAGCTTCTCAAGCGAGGCTATCTCCTTGGGCTAATGTAATGCTATATGCTAGCATTTTAGACCTGCTGAGGTCTGTTTAGAAACAATCCGGGTTCACTGTTCTGCTTGCTGGATCAGTGGAGTCCAAACCGCTTCCTTGTCCCTTGGAGTTGGGTGAAAACTGGTCTTCAGCTTGTCTGTCACTTGTCTTTTGTAAATGTCAACAAGTTTAGACATTGTTTAGACCAATAAGAATCTTGTCTTTTTTAAGTGTCAACAAGACCCCCTTCAAAGTTTTCGAGAGTCTGCAATGGCTCAGACTCCGAAACACTTTGAACTGCTGTGATGGTGGTGTGGAGTATGAACATCTCCATGATGGTTGAGTTCAGCTTCGCCTTCAATCCTGCTTTGGGATGGATCCGCCGAAGAATTGCACTGGTTCGCGAGTCGCTTCGCGTCGGGGTAGCTCCGCATCTGGGCTTTCAAGAAATAAGTTCGCTTTGGAACTCCTGTTGCTTTTTCAAGGCCAACTGCCATGGGGCGGTTACGAGGAGGATCATTCCTTCTTCCGCGCTGATCGAGAGAGATGTTCTCCGATTTGCTCGTTTCCAAGGGAGGATACTCCCTTTCTTCAAGGCGCCATAAATGCCTTTTTATGAGGGAGACGTTTTCTTCCCTTGTACGGTTCCAATGGGAACCGTCCATGTTATCAAGGCGCAATCAATGCCTTAAGTGCGCTCGTGCTTCCATGCTTGAGGTGGTTGCGCTCAGGCCATGGGGCCTATAAATAGGACACTTGAGGTCCTCTGAAGAGAAGTGCCTTGCCTTTCTTCTTCCCTTCTCTTGGTTGAAAGAGATACTCAGATCTCTGAATTAGTGGGAAAGCCCACTCTGGTTGTCTAACCGGCCAAGGACCAGTAAGTCTTGATCATTCAAAGACTTCACCGCTTTTAGGGAACTCATCTCCCTTGATTTAGCTTTGACAGCTCGCTTCAGGGATTAGCTTCCCTTATTCTTCATCTTGCAATTGGCTGCTGCAGAGAAAGATCTCATCACGGCTTTCTGCGAAACCATCATCTTGATTTGATCAGAAAGACCATTACTTGTTAAGTCCGCTGCGCAGGCAGGACTTGGGACTTGGCTTCTTCAATAGTTGAGCCAGTCTTGCCATATTGGTGAGGTTGAGACTGTTTCTCACAAGATCAGTCTGACTTTGCCGTATAGGCGAGGCTAGGACTTGGCGTTTGCTGAGCCAGCCCATGGTTGCTGTGCAGGTGGAGCTTGTCCTCTGCTGAAGTCGGATTGCTTTGCCGCTGAAGAATCTGACTTAATGTTTTTGCAGCTCTTTCTGTGCTTAACTGCTAACTTGCTTCAATTTGCCTTGCAGCGAGCTATGCTTGCCAGTCTGGTGACTTGATGGAAGAAGCCATAAAATTGCCTTATGCTTCCCCGTTGAAGCTTTACTTTTAAGCAGGAGGAACAATTCGGGGCAGCGAATGCGCGTCCCAGGGGCTGTTGGCAGCCTCTTGTCCGAGATGATTCGATCTGAGGTGAGGCTGGCCGCCGCCTTTATCGGAGGTGATCCGCTTCAAGATAATGGGCGTCGCCTGTGGGATCGCCGGTACCATTGCCGACTTTCAACTTTGGTGGCCTTTGGGGGATCCACTTCAGGGGAGTGGGCTTCACACCCGTCAGATCCGTGGTATCAAAACTAGTTCCCATTATAGGTGATCTGACGTGTTGGCGGCGATAAGCTTTTATTGCCAGGCTTCAACAAAAATGGCCTGGTAAATCCGCCATTTTGTGGAGAAAAATGACCGTGTCCCGGTGGCAGAACTGGTTACAGCCTTGTGCAGGAGGAAGGCCTTTCGTGTCCAGTTGATCTAGTCTAGAAGCAGATAAACCGCTTGTATGCCTTTTATGCAAATGGCCTTGCTAGGCAACTAGGTGTGTTGTATGAAACACAACTTTGATGTAATATCAAATGTATCTTTGCTTTTAAATCAATGAAAGTTCTTTGTCTGATCATATGATTTTTGCTTACTTCACTGAGAGTTCGGCCATTGCTGGGCTAAATGCGCACGGGGCTAAGGACATAGCCCTTCCTTTGAGTGATCTTCGCGAGGCTGTCATATCAGCGCCTCTTTAGAGGGCTAATTCAAACCTTTCGGTTAAGTCCTTGAAGGATTGCGCGAAGTCCGCACTTTGCTCTTGTGCGGAGTTAACCCTTTAGTGGGATTGAACCGTCGCTTTTGGGAAGCGCCTCAGGCGCTTCGGGCACTGTTTCGAATTAATTCGAAACGGCGGCATGTACCCTTTTTCGAGGCCTTGATTTAGGCACTGATTGGCCTATAAAAGCCCGATCGGCTGAGAGAAAATCATCATTTCTCTTTGAATTTTCCAGAGTACTTGACTCTTCTTCTTCTTCCTTTTCTTCTTCTTCAAGAGTTCAAAAACTCCTGTAATTCTTCAATGGCGCCCAAGAGACGAGCGGGAAAGGAGCAGCGACTTCTGCAGCGGAGGGTCCTCCTCCTCCGTTCATTGAGCGACCGATCGCTGGTAAGAGACTCTCCAATCTGATTAGAGAGTGGTCTTCATCCTTTGGAGTCGATACTCGGCTATTGGGACGATCGAATATGATCTGTCCTTATCAGGGAACTCGTTTCTCTTAACTTCCCTATTTTACTTGCACCAGGGAAGTAGAACTGAACAGTTCTTCTCTTGGACTTCCATAGGAAGCCATTGCTTGGGCAATCTTCATCCTGTTGAGGAACAGGATATGGGTCGTGTGCCTTCAGTTGTGGCCACGAAGGGTGACTGTTAACCATAACGTCCTTTTGATGACGTCAGCCCTTAGGGCTATGCCACTTCCTGCAAAGATGCAGTCTTATCTGTGAAGCGAAGCTTTTTATCAAAGCTATTATCCCGCTGTTCCTGCTTACTGGGCGAGGCTATGCCTTAGCGAATTTTATGTCTTCGCATCCATTTGATTGGTGAACTAATCATAGTTCATTTTTTTTTTTTTTGCAGTACATTACGCCTCCGCCTCCAGAACAGTCTATTTGGCGTGACCAGTCGAGCAGGCGGGAGCATCAGCTTGCAGTTCATCGGGCAGGCTTCCTTGTTCAGTGAGCCGAGCTCCCTTGTACGGGATACGCTCATTCAGAGCGGTGGCCCGCAGGCCATGCGGAGCATTTTGACTACGGCTCCGTTTGAAGATATCGACCGTCAGGCTTACAAAAAGCCTGACTTCATGTTCGGGGATGCTGCACCTGATCCCGATCGCCAGCTGCAAGCCGGCGAAGGCCAGTGGATCTTCCAGTTGGATGACGAGAGATTCTATCTCCCGTCTACTAAGCGGCATTTCGTTCTGTCTTCCTTCGCGAGCGTGACTCAGGCTCGGAAGATGGCATGGGGCGTGAGCCTAAATGCCGAATCTATAAGTGTCGGGAGGTTGACATTCCAGACCGCTATTCGAGGGCAGGCCCTCCTCGTAGCATAATAGGGCTATACCCTGGGAAGGTGTCGCGGGACCTTCCAGTAGGAGAGAATCCAGCTGCGGCGCCGACCTTCGGTACTCAGTTCTGCGAGGCTGACGGGAACTACCCCGCCACAGATTTCAGGGCTCCTGGTTGGGTCCACCCTCCTAGTCATGGTGGGCGGAGTTGACCAATTATATCCTCAATCATTTTGAGGGGGAATTAGAGAGGTTGAACCTCTATGAGGCCGTCAGGGCGACCTGCTACGGCATCGAGATGAAGGTGGCGTGCTTTTACGCCATTCTTGAATTGTATTGCCCAGCCTCGGGACTTTCTTCACCCCGGTTGGGAATTGGGCATGGCCCTGCACGAGATGCGAGAGATCTCTGCTTTGCCCTTCGGGTCTCTTCCATATGAAGAGTATTTTCCGTGTGAGGCGGAGTTGGCTCTCTTGGAGAAGCAAGAGCCTGCTTTGCTTGAGACATATCGGGAATTGATGTGCCACCTGCACATTTGTTCCAGCATCCACACTGGTGGTAAGGGTAGCTCGAAGAGCTTGAAGAGCTGGGGGAACTACTTGTTCCCGGACATGACTAGTGCGCCCGAGGCAGCTCATTGCGGAGTTGCTGAAGAGGACATCTTGGCAAGGATGGAGGTGCATGCTGAAAAGGACATCGTCGTGACAGAAGATGATGGTCCTTTCGAGAAGGGTGATGTTCTTCGGAGCTTTCACCATCAGGCCCGTCGGCCTATGTCTCGCAAGGCGTTGCTGGCTGGCTTCTTAACCATCTGGTTAAAGAAGTGTGTCGTGCCTTCTTCTTCGGGTGACATTGTTCACCCGCATGTGCTGCTGCCTGCCGTCCGCTTGGTCCATGGCCACCGTCTGGGTCTTCTCCGGTCATGGTGTGTTGTATCCAGAGGGGCCTTCGTGTATTGACGGAGGCTTTCTGCAGGCCAATGGCGTCAAGGCGAGGGAAGGGTGCCGTCCTGCCTCGTGACGGACCCAATCCTAGGGTAGGTTTACCGTACACCTACTTGATGGCGTGGTTCGCCTTGCACTGCCCTACTTTAATTGGAGCTGGGGAGGACCCTCCGCAGGGTGTTCAAACGGCGCTTCTCCGTCGTTTTGAAGGCTGTTTGTGGCAGAAAACTTATTTGGCCGAGGCCCGTAAGTTAGTGCGTCGTTATGACGCTTACAGCCTGTTCCACTGTTTTCCTCGCCTGCGGGGTGCAGGATACAACGGGAATTCCGTGATGTGGAATCAGGTCGGTCTCCCATGAGTCGGGGTGTTTTCGAGTGGCTGGTCGGTATCCGGCCCTCGCATTTGCTGTACAGGAGTGGGGATACCTGCTACCTGGAGTCCTACGTCCCGAGCCGGTTTGCCCGCCAATTTGGGTATGACCATTGTACGTGGGCAACCCCAATCCGGACCTGGCTTTCATGGGGAGTCTCATTGATGGGGCTCGTGGTTGGCGGTTCTTTACCGCGAATGACACTGGAGCGCGGCTGCGCACGCCGCTGAGGATCCCGCCTTTGGACGACCCTGTGTTTCTGCAATGGTATGCGGCTTCGAACTCTACACCTGCTGGGTTTATGCCAACCGTTCGGGTGTGAGGTTAATTTCTCATCGGATGAGGCAGAAGGCTTCTGATAAGATGGAGGGCAAACGAGTCCGTGTTCCTGGCATAGAGGAGTTCATCGCTGTAGATGACAGCGAGGCTTCTGATGCGGGGAGCCCTCGCTTCGAGGCAGAGACAAGGGCTGATGCCCACAAAGCTGGTGCTCGTGAAGCCGGGTCTGGTGTAGTGGGGGCAGCTCCCCCACAGCATGTGGAAGAAGTGGAGGAAGAGGACTCTGAGGTCCACTTCAAAGGAAGCGTGGGAGTGGATCCCGTAGGAAGTCGTCGGCGAAGAACCCCGTCGCCAAACTCCTACCATTGTGGTGGAGGGCGAACTCCCTACGGCGCCTCCTTCTGCTGCTCTATTAGTGGCTGAGCCGTCGGTTGCTGAACCGACTACTGGTAAGATTGGTCCCATCTAATATGCCTTCAGCGCGCTTTACATAACTCATCATTTGCTTTTTGTTGCAGAAGCTGAGGCAGTTGGAGAGCAAGGGGAGCACTACGATCCCCTGTTCACTTATGGAAGTGCAGCTGGTTCCTTTGCTCGCTCGGAGGAGTCTGGAGGTCATGCGGCCGATATTGCCCTTCGGGCGCTGGGACTTCTAGAGGAAGTCCTATGGCATCCAGCTCTGCCGGGTGGTCTGCGGAGGAATCGGCGAGTGGGCCGGCTATCCGCGTTGAGTCTGGTAAGAACTTTCCGATGGGACCCCTGGATTCTGATGCGGCTGACGAGGTGACATCGGCCTTCGGTAAACTAAGATCTCTTGGTCCTCGCCTATTTGTTGCATCTCCTTTTTGACCTTGGTTTTGTTGCAGGTATTCGTCCCCAAGGTGCATCAGCTTGGCAAGAAGCGGAGGGTTTTCCTGGAGGGTCAAAGGGCGATATGAGCGCTTCGACCGGGCAGACGCTGCTGTGTTAGACGCGCTGTATGGCGACCTGCCTTTTTATCAGCCCAAATCAGCAGAAGGCGCTGAGGTTGAAGAGGCGGCAGTCCCGGAGGTACCCTCACTTCCAGTCACATCAACGAGTGAGGTGCAGACTGTTTTGCCGAATACGGCACTGAGGGTGATTGTGAGCCCTACCTCCCCGACGCTGATAGTTGAGCCTGCTGCTCAGGAGGTGGTTGCCAGTCCTACCTCCGCGGTGGCTGGCGTGCTGGTGTCGCTGAGGACTCCGCCGAGGTCACCTTTGGCTTGCCCTGCTGCTGTCGATGTTCCGCTTCTTCTTCTGTGGCGGTGTCGACTGGGTTGGTAGATTGCTCCGAGGTTGTCTCAAGGGTTGATGAAGCTGAGAATGACTTTATCGTAATCTGGTCGACAGCTTCTATAACAGTTTGGAGCAGACTATCGGTCTAGTCTTGAAGGGCTCGCCTGTGCCATTTTCGAAGCTGAAGATGGTCCTCTCCCGTGGCATTGAGTGTATCCGGGACTTTGAGGGGTACCATCAAGCTGCTGCTCTAGAACTCCTGGTGGATGACCTTGAGAAGGACGTGGAGGAATGGCGCCATTTCCATCGTTCCGACGCAGCGTCTTTGGCTGATGAACGCTGGCCCGTCTTGTCGCCCAGAAGCGTGAGGCTCAGCTCGCTGCTCAAGAGGCTGTTGAGGCTATCTCCTCTGACTTGAGGGCCTTGGAGGCAGAGGAAGCAGAGGTTGGGAGTGCAATTGATGCTTCCAACAGTGCTCTTCTTGACGCTGAAGATAAGATCAAGAGGGCTGAAGAGATGATCCGAAAGGCAAATCTCCTCTTGTCGAAGGCTACACAGATGCGTCGTGAAGAGTCTACGCGGCTTAAGCAGCTCAGGGCTCGAAGTGAGGAACTGGCGGAGCGGAAGTCATCACAGAGGGCGACTTTGGCGAGACCGAGGCTCGTCTGGCTCAGACGGTGGACTTCGATGAGGCGGAGCTAAGATCACAGGCGCTGGCCCAGGCTGAAGATGACAGGAGGACGCGGCTAGCTTCGCTCGGAGATCGGATCCGATCTTATCATGTACGCCTATAGGCTCCTCCATGTATCCCATCCTTTGGATTTAATAGAAAATTTTTCTTTTGTCGTCTGCTGTTTAGATAATGAGACATGGCTGTCTGTTGGTTCAGAGGTCGCAATGACATAACGAATGGACGTCACCAGTCTCGAGGTTAGCCCTTTGCGGGGCTTGAAAGGAAGGGAGATACTTGCCTTTTGTAAATGTCAGCAAGCATCGAGATTGAGACTTAGCTGTCAGCTGGTTCAGGGGTCGCAATGACATAACCAATTTGAGACGCCACTAGGCTCAATGGTAGATGAAACTTGGCTATCTGCCAGTTCAGAGGTCGCAATAACGTAACTGGTTGAGAAGCCACCAAGCTTCATGATAGGTGATACTCGTCTTTTGTAAATGTCAACGAGTATCGAGACCTGTCTTTTGTAAATGTCAACAGGGCTCGGGATCGAGACTTAGCTGTCTGCTGGTTCAGAGGTCGCAATGACGTAACCAATTGAGACGCCACTAAGCTCAATGGTAGATGAAACTTGGCTATCTGCCAGTTCAGAGGTCGCAATGACGTAACTGGTTGAGAAGCCACCAAGCTTCATGATAGGTGATACTCGTCTTTTGTAAATGTCAACGAGTATCGAGACCTGTCTTTTGTAAATGTCAACAGGGCTCGGGATTGAGACTTAGCTGTCTGCTGGTTCAGAGGTCGCAATGACGTAACCAATTGAGACGCCACTAAGCTCAATGGTAGATGAAACTTGGCTATCTGCCAGTTCAGAGGTCGCAATGACGTAACTGGTTGAGAAGCCACCAAGCTTCATGATAGGTGATACTCGTCTTTTGTAAATGTCAACGAGTATCGAGACCTGTCTTTTGTAAATGTCAACAGGGCTCGGGATTGAGACTTAGCTGTCTGCTGGTTCAGAGGTCGCAATGACGTAACCAATTGAGACGCCACTAAGCTCAATGGTAGATGAAACTTGGCTATCTGCCAGTTCAGAGGTCGCAATGACGTAACTGGTTGAGAAGCCACCAAGCTTCATGATAGGTGATACTCGTCTTTTGTAAATGTCAACGAGTATCGAGACCTGTCTTTTGTAAATGTCAACAGGGCTCGGATCGAGACTTAGCTGTCTGCTGGTTCAGAGGTCGCAATGACGTAACCATTGAGACGCCACTAAGCTCAATGGTAGATGAAACTTGGCTATCTGCCAGTTCAGAGTCGCAATGACGTAACTGGTTGAGAAGCCACCAAGCTTCATGATAGGTGATACTCGTCTTTTGTAAATGTCAACGAGTATCGAGACCTGTCTTTTGTAAATGTCAACAGGGCTCGGGATTGAGACTTAGCTGTCTGCTGGTTCAGAGGTCGCAATGACGTAACCAATTGAGACGCCACTAAGCTCAATGGTAGATGAAACTTGGCTATCTGCCAGTTCAGAGGTCGCAATGACGTAACTGGTTGAGAAGCCACCAAGCTTCATGATAGGTGATACTCGTCTTTTGTAAATGTCAACGAGTATCGAGACCTGTCTTTTGTAAATGTCAACAGGGCTCGGATTGAGACTTAGCTGTCTGCTGGTTCAGAGGTCGCAATGACGTAACCATTGAGACGCCACTAAGCTCAATGGTAGATGAAACTTAGCTATCTGCCAGTTCAGAGGTCGCAATGACGTAACTGGTTGAGAAGCCACCAAGCTTCATGATAGGTGATACTCGTCTTTTGTAAATGTTAACGAGTATCGAGACCTGTCTTTTGTAAATGTCAACAGGGCTCGGGATTGAGACTTAGCTGTCTGCTGGTTCAGAGGTCGCAATGACGTAACCAATTGAGACGCCACTAAGCTCAATGGTAGATGAAACTTGGCTATCTGCCAGTTCAGAGGTCGCAATGACGTAACTGGTTGAGAAGCCACCAAGCTTCATGATAGGTGATACTCGTCTTTTGTAAATGTCAATGTAACGCCCCGATTCCACGGATACGGGGACGTCACTGCGACGTATATACGTAGGTCAGAAGAAGCCCCCACGTATATACGCTGAGCATAAAAGTACAACAAGAATCAGAATACAACACAAACGTGGTATAGTCATATGCCAACTATAGAAGTACAAATACAAAGTTATACAAGTTATGATAACTGTTACACTTTTCAAGTGTTTTGTTTTCACAACCAAGTCCAAAAGAATATATACAAAGATACAACACTCCTAAAAGCCACTGTAAACACGAACACATCGATATCCGCATGTCTTCCCCCGGACCCAATGTAAGTTGGTCTATTTTATACAAAAGTCGAGTCTATCATGCTTGGTTTTAGGAGATGGCATGATAAGTGGAGATATTCACTATTTAACAATTTATGAAGTAAGAATTACAATAACAAGTCATGGAGTATCAAGAAGTAATGTCCATCAGGTAGCATGTCATGTAATATCAATAATGAAGCATAAACATGAATAATGTATCACATGTATATAGAGGTTAAGATCCAAAATCAGAAAAGGAACAACTAAGTTAACCAGTCAGAATTAGTCGACTGGGGGAGGATTAGTCGACTAGGTGGGAGGATTAGTCGACTAGTGGTGAACTATAAGTCGACTAACAGATACTTAAGTCGACTAAGATGAGATACAGAGAGTTAAGTTGGTTTCAGGAGTCGACTAGGGTCAAGGGTGTAGTCGACTAGGGGTTCCAAGTCGACTATAAAATTAGGAAGTCGACTAGGGCCGAGAGTTTTGTGTTTGGTTCAAGAAAATTAGTCGACTAGGGGTCAAAATGTAGTCGACTATGGGGGTCTAGTCGACTAGTAAAATGGCTTAGTCGACTAAACTGTGAAAATCAGAAAAGCTACGTTTCAACTAAAGTGGGTTAGTCGACTAGGTTCTAGGTCAAGTCGACTAATCCTGGAAAAAACAGAAACAGAACAGAAATTCTGATGGTTGTTTGTTGGTCTAAAAATGGGATTTTTATGACACAAGTGTACATGAATGATCATCATATGTACACAAGAAGTAATCTAGTCTTGGTGAGTAAAAATACTCACCTCGAACGGTCTTTAGAACTTTTACGAGTTCCGAAGAATTCGAGGCCGACGAAAAGCGCCGAAGTGATCCTCGACGATCTAGCGGACGATCCCAATCCCAAGTTGCAGTCGTTTGAGATGGAAATGAAGACCTAGGGTTTTCTTTGGAGAAGGAGAGGGATTGTGTGAAGGTTGGTTTCTTGGTGGAGTGAAAAAAGAATTAAAGTGTAAGGATTTTGTTTAAATAGGGTTTGGATTTGTAAAGGGAATGGAATTAATAAAAGAGAGGGGCTTAATTGCAAAATAGGAGATGGGATGGTGTTTTCCTTGGCCAATGGTGGCCGGCCATGGAGATGAAGAGTTTATGAGGGCATTAATGAGGAAGTGGGTGGATTTTAGATATTTTGGAAAGATATTTTGGAAGAGATATTTTGAGGATTTGTTGGAATGAGAAAGGAAAGGAAAAAGAAAAAGGAAAAGGAAAAGAAATTATAAAAAGAGAAGATATTTTCTCTAACTAGAAAAATTAAAATATTGAAAACACGGGTTCCCGTTAAAGTCACGTACACGGAAAACATTTCGGAAAATACCGAAATCGTCCTGATTTCGAGTATCTCGGAACGACTCGCAATTTTCACCAAAAATTAATAATAATACGAAGACTCATAGCAAAACCCTTTTTTAAGAATACCTTATAATTTTAAAGCTAAAATCTCGGAACCAATAAAATACCGGCTCCGAAAGAATTTTCATAAAATCAGAAAATTCTCAGAAAAAGGACTTAGATAAGAAATATGATTCTAATCAATAAAGTCTAAAAGATCTTCTAGAAATCCCTAACTGATTGGAAAATAAAAATCCGAGAATCGATCAGCGACACTGGTCGACACCGGTTTTGAAGAAATTCATTTTAATTCAGAAAATTCCAGAATTACACAAATTCTAATATATTAGAAAATGAGATTTGAAATTGAAATTGGTCAAATACGGA
The DNA here is from genome assembly GCA_038442645.1 of Agave tequilana. Lineage (NCBI taxonomy): Eukaryota > Viridiplantae > Streptophyta > Magnoliopsida > Asparagales > Asparagaceae > Agave > Agave tequilana. The sequence continues at coordinate 71,252 of JAVJIF010022404.1, forward strand.
AGTAAATCGAAAAAAATACGATCGGAAATCAGAATACGCAACTTAGTACGTATTACGGAAACGGGGTATTACAATCTACTACCACCTTACAAAAATTTTCGTCCTCGAAATTTCATAAGGTGAAGGGTAGCAGGAATGGTAACAGATAGATAAGGCTAGGAAGAAAGATAACGAATAGAAAAGAGTAAAAGGAAAGAGTCTTACCAATCAAGATGAGAAGAGTTGAGGATAACGCTCTCGGATGACGTCCTCTCGTTCCCAAGTGCCTCCCCTGGCGCATGCGGTTCCAAGACACCAACACTAAAGGTATGGCTTTGTTCTTCAGTGTCTTCACACTTCTATCCAATATGGCCATCGGCTGCTCCTGATATGATAAATCCGGTTGTAGCTCCAGCTCGGAATGATCCAAAATAGGGCTATCATCCCTTACATACCTCCTCAACTGAGACACGTGGAAAACATTATGATGACTCCGTCCAACGATGGCGGCAACGCCAATCGATAAGACACATCTCCCACTCGATCCAATATCTCGAATGGGCCGATATATCTCGGACTTATTTCCCACGAGTGCCGAACCGGATTACTCCCTTGGTAGGTGAAATCTTCAGAACACATGATCTCCAACTCCGAATTCCAATGGCCTCCTCTGCAAATCTGCCCAGCTCTTCTGCGCCTCTGAGCTGCCTTGAGATGATCTCTGATAACTCTAACTTTCTCTGTGGTCTGGATCAAAATCTCTGGCCCCAATAGACTCCTCTCACCGACTTCATCCCAACAAATCGGTGACCTGCATTTCCTCCTACATTGCCTCAAAAGGTGCCATCTTAATACTTGCCTGATAACTGTTGTTATAAGAAAACTCAGCCAAGTGAAGATGATCTTCCCATGACCCCTGAACTCATCATGCAGGCTCTAAGCATGTCCTCGAGGATCTGGATGGTCCTCTCAGATTGTCCGTCTGTCTGAGGATGATAGGCTGTACTGAACTTCAGACGAGTTCCCAGACTCTCTTGGAGACTCTCCCAGAAATGAGATCTGAATCTGGTATCTCTATCGGATACAATACTGACTGGAACTCCATGCAGACGAACTATCTCCTTCACATACTTATCTGCCAGAACTTCTGTAGTCTGACCCACCCTGAATGGTATGAAATGAGCTGACTTGGTGAGACGATCAATGAACCCACACAGCATTATTACCTTTGGGACTACGAGGTAATGCCGTGACAAGTCCATAGTGATGTGCTCCCACTTCCATTCGGGTATAGGCAAAGGATGAAGAAGTCCAGCTGATCTCTGATGCTCAATCTTTATCTGCTGGCACACCAAGCACTTAGCTACAAACTGAGCTATCTCTCTCTTCATGGCATTCCACAAAAGTGCTTCTTCAAGTCCTGGTACATCTTGTTTTCCTCCTGATGTATAGAATAGGCTGAACTGTGTGCTTCCTCCAAAATCTTTTCTGTCTAACTTCCCCTTGGGGAACACAAAGCCTACCTCCAAGTACAATGCACCATCCGGACGAATCAGATATCCGTCCTCATCCAGCCTCTACCTGATTCTGAATGTCTGAAGTCTGGGGTCCTTCTTCTGAGCTTCCTTGATCTCTTCTATCAATGAAGACTGATCTGCAAGGTCATAAGCTGTCCTGTCTTCTCAGCTCCTCGAACCACCATTAAGTCCAATCTGATAAAGTCCTGAATCAACTCCTTCTGTTGAGTGATTGGACTAACACTCTGTTCTCTGGCATCCTGCTCAGGGCATCTGGAACTGTATTGACCTTGCCTGGATGATATTGCAAGTCAATGTCATAGTCTGCCATCAGTTCCAACCACCGCCTCTGCCTCATGTTCAACTCTTTCTTGTGAAAGATATACTTGAGGCTCTTGTGATCTGTATATATCAGCACTTTATCTCCCAGAAGATAGTGCCTCCAAATCTTCAAGGCAAAGATCACTGCCGCCAACTCCAAGTCATGAGTTGGGTAATTCCTCTCATGAGGCTTCAATTGCCTAGATGCATATGCTATCACATGATCATGTTGCATAAGCACACACCCCAGGCCTTTACCTGATGCATCACTAAAGATGACCATCCCTCCTCTCCCTGAGGGAGTTCTCAAGAGGAGCTGAAATGAGCTTCTGCTTCAACTGCTCGAAGGCTGCATCACACTCCTCTGTCCAAATATACCTTACTCCTTTCCGGGTGAGCTGGGTTAACGGAGCTGCAATCCGAGAGAAATCCTGGACGAAACGTCTGTAATATCCAGCTAGTCCAAGAAAACTCTTTATCTCCGTCACCGTCCTCGGAACTGGCCAATCCTTTACTGCCTGGACTTTGCTCGGATCAACTGAGATACCTTCTGCTGACACACCAATGTCCAAGAAATGCTATACTGTCCAGCCAGAATTCACACTTACTTCTCTTGGCATGAAGCTGCTCCTGCTGAAGTGTCTGCAACACAATCCTCAAGTGTTCAGCATGCTCCCTATTGTTTTAATAGATCAAGATGTCGTCGATGAAACAACAACAAACTGATCCAAGAAGGGCGAGAACACTCGGTTCATCAAGTCCATAAACACTGCAGGGGCATTAGTGACTCCGAAAGGCATAACAGAAACTCATAGTGGCCTATCGGGTCCTGATGCCGTCTTCGGTATGTCCTCCTTCTTCACCTCAGCTGGTGGTAACCCGACTGTAAATCCAATTTGGAGAACAACGGGCTCCATTAAGCTGATCAATAGATCATCAATCCTGGAAGGGATACCTGTTCTTGATGTGACCTTGTTCATTCCCTGTAATCAATACAAAGTCTCTTACTACATCCTTCTTGTTGGCCAACAGTACTGGAGCTCCCCATGGTGAAGTACTTGGCCTAATCACTCCCTTATCTGAATACTCCTGCAGCTGCTTCTTCAGAATCTCCAACTCCGTCGGTGCCATCCTGTACGGAGCCTGGATATAGGTGCTGCTCCTGGAATAGTCTCGATGGAGAACTCAATCATCCTGACAGGTGGCAGTCCTGTGATCTCAGCAAACACCTCCGGGAATTCATCCCACACCGGCACCTTCTGCTTCTGAACCTCCGAAGAAGTAATCTGAGACTTTCCCTTGGTGGTCTTCACTTCTCCACTAAACTGGAACTCTGGTTGAATGGAATTCTAAACTTGATCTTCTTCTCCCTACAATCAATCACAGCATAGTACTGACTGAGCCAGGTCATGCCTAAGATCACGTCGTACCCTTGGTGTCTAGTACGAGCATATCTATGGCCATGGTCTTATCACACAGTTCTACTGGACAATCAGTACACACTCTAGATGATGTGACTACCCCATTCCCTGTACTTATCTCCCATTTGTGGTCTAAAACCTTAACAGTATTGAATGTAAGCCACAAATTTATCTGAGATGTAACAGTGGGATGCACCCGAATCAAATAAAGCGAGAACATGCTTTGCATGAACTCTGATGTTACCTGTAATCACCTCCTCTGAAGCCTCAGCCTCTGCTTCCGTCAAGTTGTAAGCCTGACCTCTGCCACGCCCTGTTGACGTCCTACCTCCTCTCTGTACTGGGCGAATGACATGCTGTGGAGGAAGGGGTGCTCTCCTCATCACCGGTCCCTGGCTTCTCTGCCCAAGTGGCCCTGGTACTGCCCGCTGTCCACTCGGTCCTGGAAGTAATGGCAAGGTCTGGTTGGCTATCTCCAATCTCCTGTGTGGACAAGCCCTATAGAATGATCTCTGGAACCACATATCAGGCACCACCCATTTGCTCTACGGCAATTTGCTCGAGTGTGTCCTGGTTTCAGACAGAAGTTGCAGAAGGTAGATGGTTGGGCTGTCTGGTAAGGAGCCGGTCTGAAAGGTGGCCTCTGAATCTTCGCTGCTCTAAATGGGCCCCCTCTTCCATGGGTACAAACGGCCTCTCATGGCCTGGTTCTCTGCTTCCTCTGTACACCCGCTCTACCTCTCGAGCGACGGTGAGAACCTCAGAATAGGTCTTCATCTGTTGAGACATCAAGAAGGCCTGTAAGTCCAACTGCAGCCTGCTGAAACCTGCTTGCTCTCTTCTCTTCGTCCGTCACCATATATGGCGCGAAGCGGCTCAATCTGAGAAACTCCACGGCATACTCGTCCACGGCTTTTTCCCCTGCTGGAGTCTGATGAATTGCTCCTCCATATCTTTCTGCGCTGTAGCAGGGAAAAGCGACTGTAGAAACTCTTGGAGAACGTATCCCAAGAGATAGGTCTCTCCAAGCGGGCCTCCTCTGCAAGCCACCAAGTCCGAGCTATGTCTTTAAGCTGAATCTTGGCGACTTCAACTTGGTTCTCCTTCGGGACACGGGCTGCATTTAGTATGTCTGTCGTGTCCGTCAACCATTGCTCCGCCTCCAATGGTTTCTCGCTCCCCGTGAATATAGCAGGCTGTAGTCTTCTGAAGTCGATACATTCCGGGCTTTGTTCCTTCGGGGCTGCTAACTCTTGTCTAAGGAGCTCGGTCTGCTGCTGCTGATTTTCCATCTGCTGTTGCTGGTTCTGCATCTGCTGTTGTTGGTTTTCCACCATAGTCTGAATGATTCTCAGGACATCAGCATTCTCTCCTCCTACGGGTCCATTGGGCACCTGCCCGATGTTGTTACGACCCGATCGTCTCTCCATACCGTATGATAACTGGAATTGGAAACAATTGAAAGGAGTTTAGGATACGAAGGAATTGATCAATGAAGGAAGCAGAGAAGGACTCTATAACTTTGTACATTGTAGTTGGCATAAGCAAATTACTAGAATTTGCCACTTGATTGTACTTTAGTTTGAGAGCCTAGGCTCTGATACCAACCTGTAAGAAAATATCTTCTCTTTTTATAATTTCTTTTCCTTTTTCCTTTTTCTTTTCCTTTCCTTCTTCATTCCAACAAATCCTCAAAATATCTCTTCCAAAATATCTTTCCAAAATATCTAAAATCCCACCCACTTCCTCATTAATGCCCTCATTAACTCTTCATCTCCATGGCCGGCCACCATTGGCCAAGGGAAACACCCATCCCATCTCCTATTTTGCAATTAAGCCCCTCTCTTTTATTAAATTCCATTCCCTTACAAATCAACCCTATTTAAACAAATCCTTTACACTTTAATTCTTTTTTCACTTCACCAAGAAACCAACCTTCACACAATCCCTCTCCTTCTCCAAAGCAAACCCTAGGTCTTCATTTCATCTCAAACGACTGCAACTTGGGATTGGGATCGTCCGCTAGATCGTCGAGGATCACTTCGGCGCTTTTCGTCGGCCTCGAATTCTTCGGAACTCGTATAAAGTTCCTAAACGACCGTTCGAGGTGAGTATTTTTACTCACCAAGACTAGATTACTTCTTTGTGTACATATGATGATCATTCATGTACACTTGTGTCATAAAAATCCCATTTTTAGACCAACAAACAACCATCAGAATTTCTGTTCTGTTTCTGTTTTTTCCAGGATTAGTCGACTTGACCTAGAACCTAGTCGACTAACCCACTTTAGTTGAAACGTAGCTTTTCTGATTTTCACAGTTTTAGTCGACTAAGCCATTTTACTAGTCGACTAGACCCCCTAGTCGACTACATTTTGACCCCATAGTCGACTATTTTCCTTGAACCAAACACCAACTCTCGGCCCTAGTCGACTTATCCTAATTTTATAGTCGACTTGGACCCCTAGTCGACTACACCCTTGACCCTAGTCGACTCCTGAAACCAACTTAACTCTCTGTATCTCCTCTTAGTCGACTTAAGTATCTGTTAGTCGACTTATAGTTCACCACTAGTCGACTATCCTCCCACCTAGTCGACTAATCCTCCCCCCAGTCGACTAATTCTGACTGGTTAACTTAGTTGTTTCCTTTTGATTTTGGATCTTAACCTCTATATACATGTGATACATTATTCATGTTTATGCTTCATTATTGATATTACATGACATGCTACCTGATGGACATACTTCTTGATACCCATGACTTGTTTTGTAATTCTTACTTCATAAATTGTTAAATAGTGAATATCTCCACTTATCATGCCATCTCCTAAAACCAAGCATGATAGACTCGACTTTTGTATAAAATAGACCAACTTACATTGGGTCCGGGGAAGACATGCGGATATCGATTGTTTCGTGTTTACAGTGCCTTTTAGGAGTGTTGTGCAACCCATGTTCCGGTCTAACCTGTGGGCCTCCAGGGGACCGAGGGGAGTGCTTGCTCCCTTTATTTCTGGTACCATCATGAAAGGGCATACATAAGTCCTCCAGTTGAGCCTAGCGCTGGCTTCCGTCACCAAGCAACGGAACAATCAATGGCCTTATCCCGGTATGTACGGGGTTCCACTGTAAACATAGTTCGTCGATACAACCGCTGATTTCCAACAACAACCTTGTATTACTATGATATGGATCTATGTGCACTGGGACGCTGGACCACATAGCTAGATATCCGAGTAAAACAAGTAATAATAATAAACGTTAATTGTAGATCTATAGTACGACTTTATCTATTCATGCTTTTCATAGCTGTTAGTTGATATACCTTATATAGACCATCTTACTTGTACTCGTTCCTTGGCCACTTGGCTGTAGCCATCTATTGTTTATATGTCTTGATTCCTTGGATTTGCATATTCAGATTCCGAGACCTGGAACGAAGTGGATCCTTCCACGGAAGAATCAGGCATACTTCGGTGAGCAGGCTGACCAGCTCTAGTTCCCTCGTACTGTACTCCTTTTTTGCTCACGAGTCTCCATCTCTTACGTGAGCACCTTGTGTATATCTTTGTATATATTCTTTTGGACTTGTTGTGAAAACAAAACACTTGAAAAGTGTAACAGTTATCATAACTTGTATAAACTTTGTATTTGTACTTCTATATTGGCATATGACTATACCACGTTTTGTGTTGTAT
>JAVJIF010022405.1:0-107656 GCA_038442645.1 Agave tequilana
CCAAGTGATTTTCTTTGTTCAATATACTTTATTTTCTCATACTTGAGTTATCTATCTATCCTATCTATTAGGATCTATTTTGTAAGAAAATTGTTTGTGGTTGTTGATACCACCAAGTGTTGTAAACCTTCCATACTTTGTGATATCCCTCTAGTGAGAGGTGATTATGTTGATATCCCTCTAGTGAGAGGTTATTATGGAGGTTGTGTTGGCTAAGTGCCTTATCCCTCAAATGTGAGGTGATTGTTATTTGGCTTTGTGTCTATCCCTCAATTGTGAGGTTGATCTTGTGTGGCTTAGTACCTTACCTCTTGTGTAGAGGTTGTATTTATTTGAGAGAGGAGTTGTGTACTCCTAGTTGTATTTGCCCAAATCCTCAGTGGAGGTTCCTTATGTGGGAAGTCCTGTGTGGACGCTATAGTGGAAATCCTTCTGTGTGAAGGATGTAGAGCTGGATGCTCGAACCTCAAAACATATCTCGGTGTTTGTGATTGATCCACTATCTCTTAACTCTCTCTTATTTACCTTGCAATGATTCATATTGTTCATATCATATATGCTTGGGTTTGTTTGTGTGCCATACTTGTGTTAAACCAAGAGAGCTTCATATAGCACCTCAACTCTTATTCAGAGGAATTTAGAGGAGTTAGTCCAGAGCCCTTCACCGGGAATTCGACTACACTCTTTGGTTACACTAAGTGTGTTGTAATTATTTTTTACATTCCGCATTATTTGTCATTAGATTAGCCATACACCTATTCACCCCCCTCTAGGTGTACTTTCAGTTGTTATGCAGGTCGAATCCACAGAGACGGAAGGCGATAGAAGCTTTACCGGTGATTCATGAAAGCATTAACATGATCTTTTTTATTTCAAAAGAATTTAAAAGAAAAAGAAAACAAAACAAAACGCAGAAGGAGCAGAAGATGAAAACATAATTGTGTGATTGGAAAGTGTTTTGAAAACTAAATTATAAAGAAAGAAAACACATGGCTAATCTTATTACTAATTGTTCTCACTAATGATACTATCCTCCTTGGGGTGATAATTGCCTCAAGAAATCATTGGCAACTCCTAGGCTTGTTTTTCGAGTAGCTTTTCAAAGCATGACCCCATAAGAAGTAATTAGTATCCCAACTTAGCAAATAAGGTGCAATTGATAATTACTTCATCAAAATCATATGAGAGTAAGCATGAAATAAAATAGTATTTACAAGTTAGCTTGTTAGTAAGTTAGGAGTTAGTGATCATTCCTTATGAGTCATCAATGACTCTTGCAAGAATAAGGCCTATTTGATGTTAGGATTATAACGTGAATACATTATGAAGTTAGTCAGTTAATGTCATGTATGGCAGTTTTCTTTTCTGGATCTGTTTTCAATCTGAGTTGGATTCAAGTTTTCTTTACTCTGATTGTGGAGTTTGTTTAGGATTAGAAGAGTTTTATAATTTATAAATAACCCCTTAGGGTGCCTTCAATGTATTTCAAGAGAATCCAATGAATTTGTAATTCCTAAGGATTTAATTCATCTAGGTGAGATATTCATGAGAGAAGCTTAGCCACAAGGCTTCACTGTTATTGGCAACCATCAAGAGCTTATATTTTCTCTCAGCGTAAGGTGTAAGTAATTCTTATTGTACTCCCCAAAGTTTTAATAAAGTTTCTCCTTCCTTCTCTCGTAAATTTGTACACGATTTGTTTGATCGGTGAAACCACGTTATATTGTGTGTTGGCTTTCTATATACTTTGAAATATTTTCTTCTCTTCTTCACGTTGCCTTAATAAATCCTATGGTTTGTTTCTACTGCTCCGCCCCAGTCGATCCGGTCGTGAGAGCACCCTCCCCTGAAATCACAACAATTGGTATCAGAACATACAAATTATTTCCCAATAATTGGTATTAGAGCAAGGTAACTTTAAGATGTCTGCAATCAAATTCGATATTTAGAAGTTTGATGGCGTTATCAATTTTAGCAGATGACAGATTAGGATGAATGTAATTCTCACCCAGAGCGGGTTGTTGAAAACACTACTTGGGAGGGAGAAAAAAACTTCAAGACATAAAAGAAAAAACTTGACAGGAGTTGGATGAGAAAGCCTTGACGGCCATTCAGCTTTACTTGGTGGACGGAGTGTTGGATGAGTTTTCTACAGAGAAAACAACATCCTTATTGTGGGAGCGACTTCAAGACTACTATATGAAGAAGTCGTTGGCGAATCGGTTGATTCTGAAGCAATGTCTCTTTCTTCTCCGCATACGTGAAGGTACACCTATCAAGTCTCACATTATAAAATTTTCTTTATTATCAATGATTTAGATAAGAAAGAGGTTAAGATAGAAGATGAAGATCAAACACTTCTATTACTGTGTTCTTTACCTTCTTCATATAAGAGCTTTAAGGAAGCCATCATCTATGGAGGCAAGTCAGCAATTAAGGTCAATGAGGTCAAGGAGCATCTGCTCAATAAGGACAAAATTGACACCCAGTTGACGGGTGAGTCTCATCATGATGATTCCAGACAAGTTTATTATTTAAAGGAGAAAGGTAATAATGAAAGTTCCACGGGTAAATCAAAACACAAAAATTTGACGTGCAATTAATGTCAGAAGAAGGGGCACAATAGATCTGAGTGTTGGCTTCGAAAGAAGAAACAATCAGACGCTAATGTCACTAAATTGGTTAAAAGAGATGAAGAACAGTGTGACGTTCTATCTGTTACAGACAGATCATTTGGTAACAAAAATAGAAGGGTCATATATTCTAGATGTTCACAATATATCACTTCCAATAGGAATATGTTCTCTTCAACACTTCGGTTCAAGGGGAGAAGTCTTCATGAGAAATTCTGTTACAAGTAAGGTGATTGGCGAAGGAATAATCTAGTTTTGATTTCATGATGGATGCATCACTACTCTTCAAGGCGTTCGTCATGTTCCCTAATCAAGGTACAATCTCATCTCTCTTGGAGCCTTGCAAGGGGAAGGGCTCTGTTTCAGATCGAAAGGTGATCTTATGGAAGTTTTCAAAGAGGCCCATATGATGTTTCAAGCTGAAAGTGTCGGTAATGTGTATATGTTACAAAATTCGAAAGTTACAGTTGGTGGATTGCAGTTATCCTCGGTTTTAGAAGCGGTGGTTGTGAAACAATCAGAGACTACAACGGTTTCGAGCTCGATTGTTCAATTGCACCTCGAAGAGAGATTGGGAGTAGGGGCGCAACAAGATAGTCTAGATCGTTACTCCTATAGCGGATCAAATTCTAATAAATCCTGTGTGGATCAAGGCGATTGTTGGGTGATAAATTTCAGGTTGAGCCAGAACTTATTTGACCTAATCAAGTTGTGAACCTTATGAGGGAATTAAGAAGAGAGAGTGAGATGGAGATGAAGTCAAGTTTGTTCAATTATGCGTGATGCGAGCACATGGAACATGGTAGCTATCTCGGACTTGAACGTATTCAAGTCAAGAGGGAGATTGTTAGGATTATGATGTGAATACGTCATGAAGGTAGTCAATTAATGTCAGATCTGACAATTTTCTTTTCTAGATCTGTTTTGATTTTGAGTTGGATTCAAGTTTCCTTTATTCTGATTGATGGAGTTTGTTTAGGATTAGGAGAATTCTATGGTCTATAAATAACCCTTAGGGGTAGCCTGCAATGTATTCTAAGAGAATCCAATGAATTTATAATTTCTAAGGGTATAATTCATCTAGGTGAAATATTTGTAAGAGAAGCTTAGCCACAAGGGTTTGTTGTTCTTGGAAGGACTTGTAATCTTCTCAGCGTGAGGTGTAAGTAATTCTCATTATACTCACCCAAAGTTTTAATAAAATTTCTCTCCTTCTTCTGTGGACATACATGATCTGTTTGATTAGTGAAATCACGTTATATTATGTGTTGGCTTTCTATCTACTTTGAAATATCTTCTTCTCTTCTTCAAGTTACTTTAGTAGATGATGTGGTTCATTTTCGCTGCGCGGCCCCGTCGATGCGGTCGTGGGGGCGACCCCTGAAATTATAACATTTGAGACTATTAGATTCATACAAGTCATTATCAATCAAGTATTAGTATGTTAGTGAGTTAGTAGTTAGATCACCATGGAGAGAAAATGAGATAATCATAAATCAAGAAACAATGAAGAGAAATGAGATATTTTGTATTAAATTGTCACTCTCTTTTACAGAAATCTCTCTCTTTTTCTCATGAATCTATCTCTATCTAAATCTTAATCTGTAAAGAGAAAGAAAATATAAAGAAAATAAAGAGAAAATTCTAAACTAAACTAGAAAGAGAAGAAACCATAGCTCCTCCTCCGATTCTGGCTCCATCAAGCAGTATTTATAGGCACAGGGATTGGGAAATCCACAAGACAAAGACACGCATCGAAGATCAGGACCACCATCAAGCAGTATTTATAGGCACAGGGATTGGAGAATTCATGAGACGAAGACACGCATCAAAGATCAGGACCATTGGCCCTGATCTGGCTACACAAACGCGGTAAAAGTTGTGTTTGCGCCGCTTGATCAGGGCCAATAGCCCTGATCTTTAGGCCGTGTTTGCTCCCAGCTGCGAGAAGCTTCTAGATGTATGTATTTTTTTTGTCAATTTGTCACGTTGCATTAGCAAACGAGGCTCTCAATTCGGGATCTAATACGGCTATTAGAAGATTTTTGACTTGGCCTTCAAAAAAGCTTGATTTTACCCAAAAATGGGTATGTTAAGCTCATAATTCCCATTTTGTCCCTATCCATGTAATCTGCTCAGAAGAGACCCAAGAATCAGTGATTAGCACTGTTTTATTTGTTAATTGAGTATGAAATGTGATAATAATATGCTAAGTTGATGACTAATCACACCCCCACAATTATTTTTTGCTCGTCTCGAGTAAAACAAGAAAGATTAAAAACTAAATAAGAAACTTATTGTACCACTTTCGTTGGTGACGCAACTACACTAAGCGTGTTTAGCAAGTCTTTAAACCTCTAGGTTTCCCCTAAATGAGGAGTAATAGTTTCCTGAGGGTTTTCAGTGGATTACACCTATAAAATCCATAAAGAAATAAAACAAATGTTAGTATTTTTGAAAACGCATTTTGAAAGGGAAAAAGTTTTGAATTTTTTTTGCAAAAAAATTTAAGCGATCAAAAGTCATATGTTTACTAAAAATTATTCGTCCTTAAACTTAATATATATGCAAGATTTTGTTATAAATTTTAAGGTAAGAAATCAAAATTAAATTGATTATTTGATCTTTTATAAAATCTAAATAATATGCATTTTGTGATAGTGTAGATTTCTGGGATTTCAACTCTGATCATTAAGTCATTATTTATATGTTTTTCCTTTAGTTTTCTTAGGCTTTCTAATTTACCCGGATGGTGATCCTTTAGCCGGTGACTTCTAACCCAGACAGTTTTAGAGCATCAGATTAGAAAATATCCCTTGGGCCTAATGACTCGAGTAAACAAAATCACAAAATTAAAAATTTTTATTTGTTTAGACCACTGTTAATTGTGAATAATTATGCTTCCTAAGGCATAATTACCCAGTTTTAATTAGTGATTTTTTATTCATCAAAATTTTTTATGACATTTTAAGATTTTGTTTCAATCTCAAAAAAGTTTAAGCCTGAAGTGCAGATTCTAAGGCAAAAATTCAAGATTAAATCAGCTTTCCAATTTTTTTTCTCAACCTAAAATTTAAACAAAATCCATTATTTTGATTCGGTTTAAGAAGTCGTGATTATGATTTTTCTAATTTCTAAGATCAACTTAATTTTCTTAAAATAGATCAAATCTGTTTCTCTTATTTCAAAAAGTTTGTAAAAGAAAAGAAAAAGATTTATACAAAAGAAAAAATTTTAAAATAAAAGAAAGGAAAAAGGAAAAAAAATTCTACGTTAATCAAACCCTCCCCCACACCTGTTTCATGCATTGTCCTCAATGCATCGTGAATATGTGCATGCATAAAAATAAAATTAGAGAAGAAAGAAAAATTCACCTTAGGGTGGTGGTTCCGATGAAGGTCAACTGGTGCAAGTGTTACTAATTAATATAGTGGATTTGGAGTTCGCAGGAACTCATCATTGACCTCTATCCCTTTATAATCCAATAGTTGAATGTGAACGTGTAAGATTTTATTTTGAAAATTATCTTCTTCTAACTTTCAATTTTGAATAATCATCTCTAAGTCACTTTATTCTACACATTTATCTGACAATCAAGTATGATTTTGGAAGATGATTGCTTTAGGCTCAAAAGGAACTAATTTTGACTCGGAAATTTATTTCAAATCAAGTAAAGATTTTGAAGTCAAAATGGGTTCAAGAATTGGGTCCAAACCAAAAAAATTAAGGTTTATATACATTTTCCATCAATGAAATGTGATTTTGAAAGATTGGTGATTCAATTTCAAGATTTATTGGTACATGTTCCATATTGAATTGGGAATGTGATTTAAATAAGATAAAGATATTGGGGTCAATTTTGAGTCAAAAAGTAGACTTGAATAACCAAATTGAGGATCGGGTTCACATTCACGTTCAAGTTCAATTTCATAAAAGTAATAACTTACCAAATTGTCAATGTGATTCATAAAACTTTGATTTTGGTCAAGTTCAAGTGGATGTGATGAAATTGAATCTTGGTTTCAAAACACCATGATTCTTGGGTCAGATCAATAGGGTTAGAGATATCCGAATTGGTCAAAAGTTGGTAAGAGAGTTCTCTCATTTCTATCGGCAATTGTGTTGACCAATTAGCTCATTTGTGCTTCTAACCTATCGATAGATTGAGTAATAAAATTTTGAGTTTGAATCATGTCTTCCATATTTTTTTCTATGTCACTTGATCTTCTTGAAAATATGAGTATGAAAGTTAGCTTCAAAAATTTTGTTCAAATTGTGAGTCCATCAGATATTGAAATTATTGTTCAGACTCAAGTAAGATTTCAATACTCTTTTCCAAGTAGACTGGTTTTCGTTTTGTTAAGGTAGGACTTGTGAGCATGAATTTTGAAAATTTAGCCTAAATTAGGAGTTCACAATGTTTTGAAATTGTCGCTCAGACTCATATAAGACTTTTATACTCTTTTCTAACTCAAATTTTTCTTCAATTGATTGTTCTTGAAAAAGAGTATATGAAGCAAAATTCGAGAAGCATTATGGACAAGGTTGTTGGCCCAAAGGCCTATCGCCCTAGTTTTGATGATGATCAACTCATGAAGTTATATTTACTAATGATCTTGTGCTAATTAGTGACAGATTTCATGATCAAGATCTTAGTAGGTGCAAAGCTCAACAAAGGTTAAAAGATCAAGATTTGGAGCTTGCATGTTGTGATCCAAGGAGTTTTTGGATCAAGCTTGGACCAAGTCAAGAAGATGAGAAGCCTTCAAGGGAAGACTTCAAGAAGTTGAAGACTTGTGTCTAGGTATAAAATTTGTATTTTTGTTTTAGTAAAAATGTAAAGGATAGATAGTTGGTGGATTGCTCAAGTCTATATCACACACACACTCTTGATTAGAACTCTTGATTTAATTGATTTCATAAAAGATTTTGTTTTTAGAAAAGAACTTTTATTTTAGAAAAAGATTTTTCTTTAAGACAAAATATTTGTTGGTTTTTGGTATTTCTATCATGTATATTCTTTAACCAAAACCAAGTTGTATACTAGATTTCAAAAACATAGATATTTCATATTGATTGTGGAGTGGATCATATCCATACACACTATGCTTTTAAATGGACTCAAATATCTTGTTTTTGTATTTGATAAAGGTTTGGAAAAACATTTCATGGAAAATTAGGTTTTTATCAAAAGAATTTTTACCAAGTATTTTACCTTGATAGTAGTATGACACATGCTCATACTCTATGATTTTTCAAGACCAAAACATTTTATCCAAGACCCAAAAACCAAATCCAAATTTTCCAGGTCCTGGAAGTTCTGATTTTTCAGAATTTCTCAGTGACCGGTCGACCGGTAGTCGACCGGCACTCGACCGACATGCACAGTTTTGTGCATGTGCGTATCAGTCGACCGGGACTCGACCGGGACTCGACCGACCCAAACCTGTTGCTCTCTGGAAATTGCCAGTCGACCGGATCGGTCGACCGACAGTTCTTTCCAGAAGAGCGGTCGACTCACCAGTCGACCGGTGGCTGCAACGGTCAGAAAAATGACCGTTGGCCGGTCGACCGGCAGTCGACCGCCAGCTCTGACAGAACCCCAACGGCTCTATTTTCTGGCAGCCTATAAATTGGGATTTTGTCATCTGTTTTGTGGTGAACATTTAGGAGACTTCTTGAGCTGTTTTTCAGACACTTTTAGAGGAGTTTCTCTACAAGATTTTAGTGCAAATACTTCCAATCAAAAGGAAGAGTTTTATCAAGAGAGTGTTTAAGTGATTTCTTGTGTTTTCCAACAAAGCTTTCTTTCCTTCATTTTCTCACCACACACTTTTGCTTTCCATTGCTAGATATTCTTATAGGTGTGTTGTAGTGAGAGTGCTCTTTAGGTGATCAAGTGTTGTGATCATCAAAGAGATCTTTTCTTTGTATTTGAGGAAACGGGCAAGTGTGCTCGTTGTTGGTGGTTGGAGTTCGGTTGTGAACTCTTGGTGGTTAGAGGTACGGCCTCGGCGAGTCGGTGGACTTGCGTGTGTACGAGACTTGGGAGTCCGAGGGTTTGTAGGTGTACGGCACGAGGAGAGATCCGGTGGGATCTTGCATAGTGGAAATCCTTCGTGTGTCGAAGGCGGGATGTAGAGCAAGTGTGCTCGAACCTCGAAACAAACCCTTTGTGTTTGCGATTGCTTACTCTATCCCTCTCTCTCTCTTTGTCTCTTTTATATCTTGCATTACTTTCATTGTCTTTACTTTACATGCTTGATATACCCTTGTGCTTAATTGATATACATACTTGCTTGGGATTGTTGTTAACACTAGTATTCAACCAAGAGAGCCAACGCGGCACCTCAACCCATTCAAGGGGAATCTAGAGGAGCTTGTCCAGAGCCTCGCAAGGGGAATTCGGCAACACTCTTGAGTTATACATAAGTGTTCAATTAAAAGAAGTTTAATTTGGTCTACTTAATTTTAATTCCGCATTATTTGTTCATAAGTGACCATTAGATTAGCCATCACCTATTCACCCCCCCTCTAGGTGAACTTACAATTGGTATCAGAGCTAGTGCTCTTGATAAGGGTCTAACAACCTAAGAGTTAAAGATCCTACATTTGGGCTAATCACAATATTTGTTGTACACACACACCTCACCATGGACTTTATGTCACCACCCACCTTTGATATTCTTAACATCCACATTTGGAAAGTTAAGATGTCATTATTCCTCAAAGCCCTAGGTTATAATGTATATCTTGCCACTACTAATAATGCTTATTGTATAGATGGTAAGAATCTTGAGGCTAATACAAAAGCCCTACATGCTTTAAAGAGTACCCTAAATGATGATTATCTATGTAGGGTTGCTAATATTGATATGGCTTTTGTAGTATGGAACACCCTCATCTCCCTTGGCGAAAATGAACAATACTATGCGGGGAGCGATTCGGATGTTGGAAGCGACACCTCCAACAAGTGCTACATGGTCCAAGGAGATGACCCCCTTGAGGTAACTTCCGAATCCGAGGATGAGGACATGTCATATGATGAGCTTACTTCATTTTGCCATATGATTATTGAAAAATATGACATGATAAAGAAAGAAAATAACAATTTGAAAAAGGACATTGCTTGCATGCATATAGAACAAGACTCTTTTAGAGATAACTTTGCATGCTTAGAAAAAGACAACAATATTTTGAAAAAGAAATTTGATTGCATGCATGTAGAAAATGATTCTCTTAGAAATAAACTTGCATGTTTAGAAAAAGAAAATGAGAATTTGAAAAATGAGAATGTTTCCCTTATGTCTAAATTGAATGATTTATGTGAAGGGAATATGTCTTTGAAGGATAAGATTGCTATGGTAGAAAAACAAAAAGAAAGTATTTTGCAAGAAAACAAATCTTTAAAAGAAAATTTGTTGAAAAAGAAAAAGATAATGTTTCTCAAAAGAAAAAGAAAAATGATTCTTCATCTCATCATGCTTTTCATGCCACTACTAATGAGATTAAGAACTTGAAAAATAAGATAAATAATTTGAGCTCTAATTTGAGCACATGTGCATTCAATCATTCTAAGTTGGAATCTTTGTTTCAAAAGAAACAAGTTCCACATGCTCATGCACATCATCATACTCATCATGCTCATGCTTATGGTGCACATCACGATCACAATCACACTCATAAGCATCATGCTAAGGTGTACATTTGTACACATTGCGGCCGCAAAGGCCATCTAGCAAGATATTATTTTGATAAGAAACCATATTTATATTTTGCTAAGTATAATAGATTTTGGGTTCCTTATAACAATGCTAACCCCAAAGGACCCAAGAAAACATGGGTACCAAAACCCCCACCTTTTGATTTTGATGTAGGTGTGGGATCTCACAAAACGTGAGAAGGTTGGTACCTTGGTAGTGATTGCAATGGACATGATGGACATACACTTGGTTGCATCACTATCAAGGAGCTTGGTGGGACAACCACCATACTTGGAGCTTTGGAGTTGGTAACAACCTCTAAACTCCTATTTTATTTATGTACATGCTTTATACTTTTATCATATTCATAGCATGTTCATGTTTTAAGATTTTGTGTGCTTTATGTGGTATTTACATGCTTAGATGTAGAATATATCAAACTTGTATGTATACATATACAAATAGTGAATTACAATTGACTCTTAAATAATTGAACTTCATGCTCACTTGTATCCACTTTATGCATATGTATAATCTAGTTTTGATAATTCTCATATATACATGTTTTGCCAATTTTTGTGATTTACTTCATGTATATGCATGTTTAATTCAAATCTAATAAATATACATGTATACCCGTGAGTCTCTTGCCTTCATGCAAACATTTAATAGACTCTTTTATTTTTGGGATATGTATGCATATTGTTAGATTTGTATAAACCATACATATACCATGAAAATTGTTGATTTTAGTGAAAAATGATTTTTTTTTTTTTTCATGATTTGTTGTTAAAAATTTGACTTATGATCGTTTTGGGCTTCAATGACTATTTTCATGTAGATACTATTTACATAACCTTTGAACACTCTATCTTTAAGAAATATATATGTTGAGCTTTATGGAATATGAGTGCTTGAACTTTTATGTATTTAGTATTATTCATGAAAAACATATGATTTTTTATTTATGAAGGATCTTTAACTAGTTTGTCAAAAATTCATTTAAACTAGTTATCTATTCTTCAATTGATGCACATGATTCTATTTTTATGGATAAATTCTTTTGTGATTTCAAAATTTTGATGCTTCATTGTATTGAATATTAGTTTAGATGTTAGTATTTGTCAACACTTGGATTTATACTTGTACACCTTATGGACCACAAATAAATCTATATATGATTGGGTTGAATGCTTATTTGTGCCTATTAGATGTACTAGTATAGCCTTGTGTTGATGATCATTACATTCTTAAACTTGTATTCCCATTTGGATTTATGTTTTGATCATGTGATTTCATTTCATGTATAAGTTTCTTTTGCCAAAACATTAAAATATACATGGATAACCCTTGAGTCATTTGCTTTTCATGCAAATCTATTTATAAGGACTCAATTGAATTTTGGGGATATGTATGTATACTTAATGTCTTGTCAAAACATACATATGCTATGAAATATAATTTTGATGATTTTCATATATTAAAATTTGTGATGATTTTCGTATTTTCAAAATTTATGATTTGAAGGAATATTGAGTTTTATTGCTATTTTTCATGATGCCATGTTCCACATAACACTAGTTCACTTCTTTTGAAAATTATATGGACTTTATGGATTAGAGTGTTTTAGTGCCTTGTGATTTATGCATATTCCATGAAAATATTTTTTGATGTATTCCTTGGTTGAAGGATTCCTTACTAGTTGTTAAAACACTTTCATTTAACTAGTTTGAATTCTTCATATGGTAGATTACATGATGTATACACTTATGCTTACTTTTCAATTGGTATCATTGGATATGTTCAATTGGTATCAATATGACTTCATGTTGTGTATATTCATATTTTGATTGTATGAATGCTTTCAAATTTTAATTATATCTATTCATACATATATGTGATCTATTTGTGCTTATTTTACAAGTGGTATTTCCTTTAAAGCACAAAGATTGTTGATGCTAAGCTTAATTAGATTTCAAATTGGTATTTCGTAATAAGCTTATGCATTGTGTTTTGAAATTGGTATCAAAATTCAAAATTTGATTATTTTACAATTGATATCTCAAAATTTGTTGTTACTAAGAAAAGTTAAAATTTTGTTTTGATAAAGAAAAATTCAAAATTTTTGATTTGTATTGTCTATATGCAAGGAGAGCTTAACATCTCTTCCATATGTAGATTCATGTTGAGTATATTATAAATTGAGGAGCTTGACAACTCTTCTTTATATGATATACGTGTGTAGGGGGAGCTTCACATCTCCTCTTATGCATGACATATTATACGTTATGTGAATTAGGGCTTGTCATCCCTCTTTCATGTAATGTATATGTGTCGGGAAGCTAACTTAACGTCTTCCTCTTCATGAATTTATATCGCATATAAATTTTATTGATTGATTTGTATTTACCCCTCCTTGATCTCTTTGTTTTTAACAAAAAGGGAGAGAAAAATTTGTTTGATGTATTTTTCTTTGAACCCTTTGTTGATGATTGACAAAAAGGGGGAGAAGAATTTGTGATTTTATATGCATGATTTCATGAGTTCCTTACTTAAGGGGGAGAAAGATTTTGACTTGTGCTTTTACTCATGCATACCAAATAAAAAAATAATATAAAAGTTTGAGAAAAAGATTTGTGCATTTTTGTGCATTCATTTGCATACATATTTATGTGCTTCATTGAATATCTATTGCTTATTTATTATGCATGAGTTAAGGGGGAGCTTCTTTGAAGCTTTACTTTAATCCATGCATATATAATTTCATGAGTTTTGTCATCATCAAAAAGGGGGAGATTGTTGGCCCAAAGGCCTATCGCCCTAGTTTTGATGATGATCAACTCATGAAGTTATATTTACTAATGATCTTGTGCTAATTAGTGACAGATTTCATGATCAAGATCTTAGTAGGTGCAAAGCTCAACAAAGGTTAAAAGATCAAGATTTGGAGCTTGCATGTTGTGATCCAAGGAGTTTTTGGATCAAGCTTGGACCAAGTCAAGAAGATGAGAAGCCTTCAAGGGAAGACTTCAAGAAGTTGAAGACTTGTGTCTAGGTATAAAATTTGTATTTTTGTTTTAGTAAAAATGTAAAGGATAGATAGTTGGTGGATTGCTCAAGTCTATATCACACACACACTCTTGATTAGAACTCTTGATTTAATTGATTTCATAAAAGATTTTGTTTTTAGAAAAGAACTTTTATTTTAGAAAAAGATTTTTCTTTAAGACAAAATATTTGTTGGTTTTTGGTATTTCTATCATGTATATTCTTTAACCAAAACCAAGTTGTATACTAGATTTCAAAAACATAGATATTTCATATTGATTGTGGAGTGGATCATATCCATACACACTATGCTTTTAAATGGACTCAAATATCTTGTTTTTGTATTTGATAAAGGTTTGGAAAAACATTCATGGAAAATTAGGTTTTTATCAAAAGAATTTTTACCAAGTATTTTACCTTGATAGTAGTATGACACATGCTCATACTCTATGATTTTTCAAGACCAAAACATTTTATCCAAGACCCAAAAACCAAATCCAAATTTTCCAGGTCCTGGAAGTTCTGATTTTTCAGAATTTCTCAGTGACCGGTCGACCGGTAGTCGACCGGCACTCGACCGACATGCACAGTTTTGTGCATGTGCGTATCAGTCGACCGGGACTCGACCGGGACTCGACCGACCCAAACCTGTTGCTCTCTGGAAATTGCCAGTCGACCGGATCGGTCGACCGACAGTTCTTTCCAGAAGAGCGGTCGACTCACCAGTCGACCGGTGGCTGCAACGGTCAGAAAAATGACCGTTGGCCGGTCGACCGGCAGTCGACCGCCAGCTCTGACAGAACCCCAACGGCTCTATTTTCTGGCAGCCTATAAATTGGGATTTTGTCATCTGTTTTGTGGTGAACATTTAGGAGACTTCTTGAGCTGTTTTTCAGACACTTTTAGAGGAGTTTCTCTACAAGATTTTAGTGCAAATACTTCCAATCAAAAGGAAGAGTTTTTATCAAGAGAGTGTTTAAGTGATTTCTTGTGTTTTCCAACAAAGCTTTCTTTCCTTCATTTTCTCACCACACACTTGAGCTTTCCATTGCTAGATATTCTTATAGGTGTGTTGTAGTGAGAGTGCTCTTTAGGTGATCAAGTGTTGTGATCATCAAAGAGATCTTTTCTTTGTATTTGAGGAAACGGGCAAGTGTGCTCGTTGTTGGTGGTTGGAGTTCGGTTGTGAACTCTTGGTGGTTAGAGGTACGGCCTCGGCGAGTCGGTGGACTTGCGTGTGTACGGGACTTGGGAGTCCGAGGGTTTGTAGGTGTACGGCACCGAGGAGAGATCCGGTGGGATCTTGCATAGTGGAAATCCTTCGTGTGTCGAAGGCGGGGATGTAGAGCAAGTGTGCTCGAACCTCGAAACAAACCCTTTGTGTTTGCGATTGCTTACTCTATCCCTCTCTCTCTCTTTGTCTCTTTTATATCTTGCATTACTTTCATTGTCTTTACTTTACATGCTTGATATACCCTTGTGCTTAATTGATATACATACTTGCTTGGGATTGTTGTTAACACTAGTATTCAACCAAGAGAGCCAACGCGGCACCTCAACCCATTCAAGGGGAATCTAGAGGAGCTTGTCCAGAGCCTCGCAAGGGGAATTCGGCAACACTCTTGAGTTATACATAAGTGTTCAATTAAAAGAAGTTTAATTTGGTCTACTTAATTTTAATTCCGCATTATTTGTTCATAAGTGACCATTAGATTAGCCATCACCTATTCACCCCCCCTCTAGGTGAACTTACAAAGGTTGTTGAAAATTTAACTCTGGGGAAGTGTATCCCCACAGACTCCATGAAGAGTTGAGGTGATTTTGTCGATTTTGATCATAAGATTGGAGATATGAGTTATATTGAGTCGGATAAAATCAATCCGACTTATTGTGTTGGTTCATTTTGTACAAAGTCGGATTGGAGATATCCGAGTCAAAAGAGGTCGGGGTGAAAAATGGATTCATATTAGAGTTAGAAAAATTTTGTTTAAAATCTATTTCACAACAAAAACAACAAACAAACAAATAAAAAGCAAATAAACAAACAAACAAAAAGAAAGAAAAATCAAACAAGCTTATGTTAGGGTTAACCTAGACCTAAACGACTCCTAACCGGTTGACTATTTAGGAGAGGAATATTGCAATAATTTGACCACAAACTAATCGACTAGGTAGGGCAAAATTCAGTGGGAGGTATCCGTACTGAGCAACGAAACTAATTACGTCAAACCACTGAATCTTCGAGGCTTAGCCTCTTAATCCCCAATCCTTAGAAATCGATTTGCTAAGAGTCCGATTTCAACAACTTTCCCTCGAGATCAATCTCTTAATGAGTCTGAGATGTCCTTGGGAGGCCAATGTCTAATAATTTTTATTAGGCTTGGGTTGTGTGAGTGAGGATGTAATTTTTGAGTTAAAGGAGAGTAATGACTTCCCCACGTTATATTATGTTGGGTTTTGTTTTTAAATTCGATTCGTGCAGGTGTGCAATATAAGTAGGAGTAAAAACTTTAAGCAATTAAATCACTCACATGTTTGTCTTACACTACATGCAATACAATTTGTACACCTTTGTCCAACATTCAACAACAAAACAAAAGGAAAAATATGGAATTAAAATTGACATATGTCTATATATAAATATCTAAACCTTTTTTCAACAATTTCAATGACCAATTTTTGTTATTTTTATTACAAATGTATAGAAAATTAACATTAAAAACTAATAGCAAAAGTCAATAGAACTTTACAGTTTAAAGATCCCCGCAAAAACTTGGCTCCTGGGACTTAAATTATGCCATTTGGCCTACATGGCATCAATACAGACAAGAAAGAAATCTGTTTTCTGAATTATTTTTTTTCGGGAAGTCTCTTTTTAGAATTAAAATCCAAAAAAAAAAAAATTTAAAAAAATGCCCATAAATTAATTTCAATTAAAAATTTGGAGCTCTCGCAAGTAGGGAGGGCTAATGGGGCGGGTCGACCCGTCCCGCCCCGCGCTACCCTTTTAAGTCGCACAGGGCGGGTTGCGGGTCAACGCGGTCCCGCCCAGTTTAGGGGCGGGTCAACCCGAGTTGACCCGTCTCGTTTAAACGGGACGGGTCAGATTCGTCCCGTGACGAATCACGGGACGAATCGGGCCGGGGAAAATTTTCCCCGGCCCCTCCTCTTTTTTTTTTTTTTTAAGTCCTATATATATGTGCGACAGGAAAATTAGTTTCACACCCCTATTTTATTTTTTATTTTTTTTAAACCCTCAGCAGCTTAAAAAATTACCTTATTGTTGTAAATTTGAAAATTTTAAAAATAAAATAATAATTAAATTCGAGACGGGTCTAACCCGTCTCGACGAATCTGGGTAAAGACCCGATTCGTTATCCCGATTCTTGATTCGTCTCGTTTAGATTCGTTACGAGACAGGTAACGAATTCCTTAGCTAAAGGGACGAATCAACCCGATTCATCCCGTTTGCCATCCCTACTCGCGAGGAGGAATAAGATTCTTTGCCAAAATTCCCCAAAAAAAGAAAGAAATTAAATGATTCTATTCCCTCCTTCAGCTCCTCCAGCTTGTAGGGCTTTGAGAGAGAGAGAGAGAGAGAGAGAGAGTCTCCAAGATTGAAGGAGGGAAGAAGACTGAAGCAATGGAGAGTTGGTGTCGATTTCTTCCAAATTCAAATCCTTTGATGAAGGTGATTCCAGCGATCGATTTCTTGATCGCCGATCATCCAAGGAGACGAAGAAGAAGGTATGCCCATTTCGTTCTTCTTGATCTTTGCGTTTCAATTTGGAAATTTGGGATTTTTATTTAACAAAAACTCAAGTATCCAGCGGCTCAAAAAGTTTCCCCTTTTCAATTCTGATGTAATTCCAATCAATGTGTATCTAGGTTTTCAAGTGAGTTACTTCCTCCTCAAATTCATTCACGAGTTGACTCTCAAGGCTTAATATTATATGTGAGGAAATTGGTAGCTTTCACACTCAAGATACGATAGAAAGCATAATTATAATTATTATGAGGAATTTGACACTCACTACATTTTTTTTAATCCAATTGTGCAAATGCCCATTTCCCTGTGCAATAACATGTATTATGCTCACGCATTGATTTGTCAAAGAAACGACAAGAGTTCTTGACGCGTTAATGATCCTAAATTCTAACGCTAACGGCTGAACGAGGAAATCAGTTATTGTTATTATGAGGAACACAAACTATATTTTAAGTCCACTTGTGCAGAAGCAGTCAGCAAAGCCACAGAGTTCTCAATGTGTTAATTTCCTCTGAAGGAAGCCTGATCAATCACCGTCGCTGTGATGTCACCAGCATAACCTACTCGATTTTTAATTCACTATTGGGATTTGGGAGCTATCAAAAGAAAGAGATCACCACCCTTTAATCCTATTCCAACACCATGAATCCTCGACATTTTTCGGAGTCCATGTTTGCTCTTGTCTTCATTTTCCCCGCTTCCGTCTCTCTTCCCTTTGAAATTGATGCTGCTGCCTCATCAAATGCTTCTTTAGTAGGATCTGAACTAAAACTGAAGCTAGAGCTCTTCTTCAATGGAAATCCGCTCTCCAAATCCGAAACAACACACCTCTTGGCTCATGGGAATACCCTCCGTGCACATGGTTTGGGATCATGTGAAACAGGAGGAGGCGTGGTAGAGATTAACCTACAACATTCTGGCTTGGTATGTAAGCTCGAGTCCCTTGACTTTTCCTTGCTTCCATCTCTCACTAGCCTCCACCTTCGGCTCAACTATCTCTTCGGACTTATCCCGTCAAGCATTGGCTTGCTAAACAATCTTACCACCCTTGATTTGTCACATAAAAGGCTTGTTGGAAATTTGTCACTCTTCATGGCCAATCTCTCCCGCATCTCTGACCTCTCGCTCAATGAGTTAACGGGCAAGTTAACTCTTTTGTTGTTCACCAACTGGACCATTCTAGTCCCCCTCTGGCTTCATTCCAATCAACTTGAGGGACAAATTCCTTCTGAAATTGGCTCCTTGGCTAGCCTTCAGTTGATGTATCTTTTTGAAAACAATTTTAGAGGCATGATTCCTCCACAAGTCGGACAACTTAGCAATTTAATCACACTTCACCTAGGCAATAACAACTTGACGGCTGGGTCCCACCCTTCGTCTACTGGAAACCTTACCAAACTTCAATCCATCAACCTTTTTGAAATTATATCTATGGTGCTATCCCTGATGAAATTGGAAACCTA
Source organism: Agave tequilana (assembly GCA_038442645.1). NCBI lineage: Eukaryota > Viridiplantae > Streptophyta > Magnoliopsida > Asparagales > Asparagaceae > Agave > Agave tequilana. The sequence goes on from JAVJIF010022405.1 coordinate 18,617, forward strand.
GAAAATTTGATTCGTTTGGAATTCTCGTTTAATCTTAGTGACTGGTTCAGTTCTATTGAACTTAGGGCCTGTTTGTTTCGTCGCAAAACGTCGCAAGTCGTAAGTCGTAAAATGAGAATGAAAAAAGTGAACTGTAGTAGAGAAAATATATTATGTTTTACAGTGTTTGGTTGGTAAAGTGAAATTGTAAATGAAAAAGTATATTGTGTTTTACGGTGTTTGGTTGGTAAAGTGAAAGTGTGAATGAGAAAGTATATGTGTTTTACGGTGTTTGGTTGATAACTTAAAATTGTAAGTGAAAAAGTTGGCCACAAAATTAACTGTAGCAGTGATTTAAATATTATAAATACTATTAAATTAAATATACTATTGAAAATTAAATTGTACTAATAAATTTGAGATAAAATATTAATATTTTAATTATAACAATAATATTAATAAAATATTAGTAAAATTAATAAAATATTACTAATTATTAACTAAATAAATAATTATAAAATTTTAAGAAAATATAAAGAACATTAATAAAATTTTAAGGATACTATTAAAACATAAATATTAAAAAAATCTTAAGAAAAATAATAAAATATAGTTATAATATTATAATATTATAAAATACTTAAGATTATTATGATATTAAATTTTATTATAATAATATTGTAATATTATAAAAATATAAAATAAACAAAGTAAAATATAATTATAAATTTAATAATAAAATATTATTATAATATTAACATAATAAAATATTAATATAATTTAAAGTATATTATAATATTAATAAAGTAATTATTTATATTAAGAAATAAATAAATTAAATATATAATAATTTTATAGTAAATCATATTATTGTTATATTAATAAAATAATAAATCTAAATAAAATATTAAGAAAATTGGTGTAAATATTAATAAAATAATAAGTATTAAATAACAATATTAACTAAAAATATTAAATTTAAATAATTAAATATTAAATGTTAAAACAATATTAAAAATAATAAAAAACTAAAATACAAATATAAAATAATTAGATAAGAAATTAAACACTATTAAAAATATTAAATATTTAATAATATTAAATTATATATTTATTATCAAGTAACTGCTTTGGGACTGCAAGTGTACTACAAGTAGAATTTACATGACCACAAAATTAACTGTAGCAATTGTAAGTGGGAAAATGTGAGTGTAAAAGTGAGATTTATATGACCACAAATTTAACTGTAGCAACTGTAAATGGGAAATGAGAGTTGTATTTTGCAAGTTGTTTTGCAGCGAAACAAACAGCGGAAAATGAAAAAGAGGTTTTACGACTTACTATTTTGCGGCCTTTTGCGGGGAAACAAACGGACCCTTAGGAAATTTGACCAAGCTAGCTAGTTACCTTGTACTTGGGGTAAATCAGATCCTTCGCCCCATTCCTCCTCAAATAGGGAACCTAGTGATGGGGATCACTCTATTGTAGTCTTTTATTTAGTTTCTTTATTTACTTTAGTTATATTTAGTCCCACATCAGTTGTGATGTGGAATTCCTTAGTGTATGGGCCTATAAAAGGTCAGGTCTTGTAGTTGAATATTCAACTCAGTTGATTTGATTATGAAACCCTTTTGATTAGCATGTTGATTTGCTATTCAACCTGTTTTGCATGATGATGTGTTTTAGCAACTTAGATCTTTTGCATGGTGATTTGTAAGAGTGGGTGAGAGATCACATGGGTGCTGATTCTTGAATTAATATTTATCTCTTTTACCCCTTTTATCTTTTTATCTCCTTGTTATTAGTTCTGCATCAAATTAATATCAGAGCTAAAATCCTGATATTCTCTTCCTCCACAAAAATCTCCCTCTCCACCATACACTTGTCGAATGGGAATCAAACTCAAGACAACCTACTAGGGAAATCAATGCCTTGGCCGTCACCCACCCACTTCAGTATTTACCATTACTTTAACTATTGTTTTCACATGCTATTTACAAATAAACGTTAGAAATAGTTGAGACAAATTGTAGCAAACGGAACATTGTCACCTTAACTGTTTTATGCAGACTGATGATATCCTACCATTTAATTGACAAGACCAACTTTTATTAATTAGAGGAAGTTCATGACAATCCCAATTCTTCCAATAAATAGGTGCAGAAAGAGCAAGCCAGGGTTTTTTAAGCCCCTCAGAAAGCAACTTTAATTCTGTTCCAAGTTCCTCTTTCTAAAATTCATATACATTAAAATGGGAACAGTCAACTTCTTGATATATTTTGGTTATCAAAGAAAACTACATATTATATTTTTCTCATAGATATCCCTTCCCTACACATATACATATTACATGTACAAAAAACACGCACATGCATGCAGACACATAAGCAAATATGTAAAACTTGCCAGTGAACTTCAAGTTGCATAAGCTCTCAATAAAAATATATATCAAGAAAATTTATTAACAACTAACTCGTCAATATTTGAACTAAACTCTTAATGAAACATGGAAGTAACAAACCTGGGGCGAGATATCCACACGTGCCTCCTAGAGTGGTCCAATTTGAGGAATCCGGCTTTAAAATTTTTACAGTGCCAAAGTCAGAAATGTAAGCCTTAAATTCATTATCTAGCAAAATATTGTTGCATGTTATATCTCGATGTACTATTGCTTTACTGCAGTCATGGTGCATATAAGATAAAGCATGGGAGACATCTTTGATTATATTCACTCTTCTGATCCAATCTAATTCCATAGCTTTATCCTTCTCAGATAGAACAGAAATTAAATTTCCCCTGTCAATGTACTGGTATACAAGAAACATACAATTAACATGCAAGCAGAATCCATGTAGTTTCACAATGCAGAAATAGACAGGTTCTGCAAGATGCTTGGATACCCTCTTTAGGGAAAAAAGGTAAAAATGAGGAAACTAGTAAGGAAAGTCTTGTTCTTTTTAAAAGAAAATTCTCATAGATATCTGCATTTTACTGGTTTTTTACTAGCTTCTTAACTGTTTTATTCCATACTTTTGCATTCTTAGTTTTGCAGAGCTTTCTTACACAATGACTGTAACTGAGAAATATGATGGGTTCAGCTTTGGTGTAGTAACATTAGAAGTTCCAATGGGAACACATCCAGGTGAATTGATCTCCGCTTTTTCAAATTGAGTGAGCAACATGTGTTACTGAACAATGTGCTGGATCGGCGTGTACTGCCTCCCACACAAGATGGTGAAAAAGGAGTTAATTTACTAGCTATGGTGGCAATTGCATGCCTACGTGCTGATCGAAAAGCTCGCCCAACTATGCTGCAAATATCACAATTTTTTGAGATCAACAACTCTTCAACATTTCTCAAGCCAATCAATACAGTGGAACTGAGTGAACTGATGTATTTAGAAAGGTAACTTCATCTTTATCTTAGAGATTTCCTGATATAATTTTTTTCTTTTTATGATTGTATTGTTCATGTTGCTATCTGACTGTATCATTCCATATCACCACATATTTGTGTTCCTCTTTAATAGGTGCAACTCTTTGACTACTGTAACTAACAAATTCCTAGTGAACTTTCAGTTGTTAGCACGTATAGCAAAATTCTAGTGGAGCAAATTGCCTATCAATTTTTTTTAAGATGGGATTAGAAGTGTACATCAGACGGTCTTTCAGAAGCAAAAAGATTTGGATATCATGCATAATTTGAACCATTGAAGGAGTAGTAACTTTTATTTTGTTTGTACAAAATTTCAAGAGGTTAATGGGGATGAGTGATTTTAATTACTTTAGGACTTGCTTGAAATAAAGCATGTCTTACAGGTAGATGATTTTTCAGACTTAGAGAAGGAGCTTAACCTGGAAGAGATACAGAGAGTTGTCTCCAATTTGCTAGAGGATAATAAGGCTCCCGGTCCTGATGGGATTCCCACATTGTTTTATCAAGCATTTTGGTTAAGGATTTTTGGGGTTATTTCAGGATCTTTTTGAGAAAAGGATGATATGTGGAGGTTAAACTATGGTAATGTTATTCTTTTTTGTAAAAAGACGTTGCCAAATTTGGCAATCACTGAAGAAACTGGTTAGCAAACAAGAGATTTAAAAAAGAGGATTCTTGACTGCTGAATTCTGAATGGCATCATGCCTTCTTGGATCTGATTTCTACCGATTTCAAATTGATGTCCTATCTAAAGAAAGTTATATTTCTTGTACTGTGGTGCCTGACAAAAATAATAAGAAGTGGAGAAGTTTCGTAGATACTTAGAAAAGTTATAGGAATATGAGATATTGCCAAACCCAATTGCGGCCTGTATAAATAAAGTCCTATTGACAATGAGGACTGAACCCAAGACATCTAGATGTATGCCGCTGCAATATCGAGGTATTAGAGAGATTAGAGGTATGCTCTTCCTGCATGTTAGCACAAAACCACAAATCAATCATCTGATGAAAGAAAATAGATTTCCCCCCATATATTTTCTTAAATATGACTCAGAGTCCTAAACTCCATACATCACTTAGTAATCTCAAAGAAAGCATAATAGTTTAGATGGTTAATAAACTAAAACATAGATAGTTCAGATGGTTAATAAACCTGTATCCCTATGGAGTCAACTATATGAACTTACTAGAAGATCAAATTCACACTATCAAGTAGGTCTATCATCACTATACAGTTGCATTGTTGCCAAATCATAGACACTCTTATAAATGTCGGGTCTATGTTGAAGAAGACAACATCAACATCCTATGACCTGCTAAACTAGTAGCTGCAAGATAAGGTTGACCGGACTATATATACTTAAAATAGGCAATGCCAATTACCCATCTCATGATAGAAACTGTTGTCATGTATATGCAATGTGCTCACTTCTATGAAAGTACTTTTCGATTTTGGCAGAGAGTAGATTTATGGTATTTTCATTGGAGAGAACTTGAGGAAAACTAAAGCATTATGAATCATGTAGATGGAACAAATAGATAGCTAATAAACAATCAAAGAAGTTTCTAGAGTTTTGTACATTGATGTTGAGGTAATGCGGAAACAAAAAAAAAAATTTAAGTTTTTCTATACTTGCATTCTAACATGAAGTCCAAAAAGAAGAAGAGGCCTCTATCACAGTTGATGATATTGTTGCTACCTATTGTTGATTGGATTGGGGCCACTGGGGACTTCATGTTTGCTTTCTTCAAACTGATGAGGTGAGCTTGGTGTCTGTGGAGACAACCTCTTAGCTTGAGACACGGAACGAGAGAGAAGACGCCGTGTTGAGAACGAGGCAATGGGGGTCTTCAATTGGTTGGTAGGCTCAGCCAAGTGGAAGAGCAAGAGCAAGAGGAGGACCCAAACTGACAATGACTGTGATCTCATCAAGCTTTCATCTGTTCCCATGCAGGTTTAACTCTCGAGACGAGGAATAGAAGCCACCCCTTAAACCCCGCAAGTGCTCGATATCCATGAAACACCTGGAAAGATAAGAGGAAGGAACCTTTGAGTAAGAAGGGAAGGTAGCTCTGAAAGTAGTAGCACATTTCTGAGCCTTGAGTTGGAAATCTTTTAACATGAATGATTGATATAGGAAGTTACATGAGTACCCTTCTCTCCTATCACCATTTCAAAAGAATGGGTATTCAGACCTACTAAAAGCATAGCATGTGGCTCTCAGGCTTGTTAAGTGAGAGGTGTTTTGGTCCTCCAAAGACTGACTTTTCATAAGCTCACAAGTTTGAACTAATAATTATATGTTTACTTGGAGATTAATCAGTGTGAGCGGGCTTGTTTAGTTTGTTTATAGTCATTTTGGGAATAAAGTGGAAAGCAAACTGTCAGAGTTCCAAATCATTGAAGTGATAGAAATTGTTACTTTTGCAGCAAAGACCCAGCATCAAATGGTTTATGATTTCCAGATATCATTATTTAGCAGTTGGGGCACACCAGAGATCTAGTGAGCTGGATTTGGAAATCTGTTCTGCTGGCTTTCTGAGTTTATATCACATTTGGTGGACTATTTCCATGAATGATATTTGGAGCTTGAGTTCAACACTTTGGGCTGAGACAAATGACCTACATTCACCTCAACAACTTAAAAATTATCTAAGAAAAGTAAAGCAAAATAAGCTCCTGATAAAATTTAAATGCATGTGGTCTGAAAAGGTGGATACTTGAACTTCAAAATACCAAGTACCACATTCTATTTGAGTAAACCAACCATAATACACGAACTCTCATAATCATACTAAAATACTTTTTTCAAAGCAAAGTGCTGACTGATAAATGATTGGATGACTACTCAATTGTGCATGGAACAGTTAGAAAATAGCCTTCTGTCGGTATGTGATTAACTTAATAGGATCCTGGGGAATATATTTATAACGTTGGAATCAACCATGAATTTCCTTACAGAACGCTGAAGGATTAGAGCAGAAGACCTAGCCTTCTTATTTTTTACCCTTTTCTTTCTATTAGAGATGAAGATGGGGAAAAGATGACCCTAACAACCTCCACAGTAAATTTTAGCTTTGTACATATCCACTCCTGTACACAGCCACAGGTAAAGCCAGAATCTTTTTCTGAAAGATAAAGTGATGGTGTCTTGGCTTTATTTTGTTTGGACTGGAGCTGGAAAGAGGGAACCCTAAGAAGGAAAGACAGGAGAGGGGGTCTGGAAAGAGAGCACAGAAATCAAAGCAATGCATTCTAAGAGCTTGATTGATATCTCTCCAGCCCTTGTGAATCCTTCAGATGTTGTCCCTGTGATGGGTGCATGCAAGGGCCCTCCCTTGCAATGATGGAATCTCTAAAGAAGAAAGAGTTACATATCTCGCAGAAAGATGGATTGTTGTGCCACTTGCTTTGTATCTGCTTTTGTCATTCACTTGGGGTTACTTTCTTCTACAGAGAGTAGAAGCCAACGTGCTGGGTCAGTTGGGGAAAAAAAAAGATGCTAGCCCTCTTAGGTGAGAACATTCACGCGCTTCTCTGCACGCCCAGGTCATAATTTTGTCAGTTCTACATCAATGCAAAGATTTCAAGTAGAGCTTTTTTGGTGGTTAATTTTGAATATCTTATAGCAGGACACAACCTTGGATGACAACTTTGTTGGTCTAGTGCAAATTACAAATGACAGTGAAAAGAGTTGTCAAGAAATTTGAAATGGCATCTGTCTAATCTAGGTTGAAATGTAGGATTGGGTACTTATAGGATGTATATAATGCGATGCCGCGCATGAAATGCGTGATGCGAAACCCTGTCATATTTACTGAGGTGGGATCTTGCTAAATTCCGTGCAGGCAAGCAAGATCAATGTATACAAGATGAAATTAGTACAGCAATCGAGCTTTTGTTTAGGCTGCTTCTTCAATTTTTACAGGAGAACTATGTACAGCATGGACACACTACATATTTATGGAATTGTTACTCTTTCTGGTTTCTAGCTGTTTTTTTTTTTTCCTGTTCTGTTTATGGGGTAGGATGGTGGGTTCGGTCCGTGTGAGATATCGAGGATATTGTAATCTTCGTTTTGTAGAAGTTAAGTTAAATATTTTGATTGAACAGGAAATTTTCCCCATGCCCTTTATCTCAAGAAAAGAAAAAGGTGCAGGAATAAAAAAGATTTTACATCGGAAGTGCGTTCACATTGTAAACAGACTTCTAATGCCAGTAGCCTATACAATGAAGTTATGAAGACCAACTCACAGCTGTTCCTTCAGTATAGTACTGTTTCTCTTAAGAAAACACATGCAACAGAGAAAGAGAGTGCAATATGATTCATTAAGAATCTTGTCGGACACTCGAGCCTTGGATCACTTTGACCATGTGTTAGGCTCGAAGATCATGGCACAAGATTATCTCCATATATCTACGCATGGAGGAATAAGATTTCATACTTTAGCTCCCCTAGTTGTAGAGTAGATGCTAGATGCCATCATCTTACAGAGAGAATCAGTCTCCACCATCAGCCTCTTCATCAACAGTTGGATTAAAAAGAAGGGCAACTTTGGCACTAACCTTGTCATAATTGTACCCACACGCATCTTACCATTTGGATCATCCAAAATTTCATATGCAAATTTTTCGATTTTGTCGCTCATCACGCTCTCTAATCCCCTGTAATGATTTGACCCATGGGAAAGAATGCTCCCTATAAATAGGGTGGCAAAAAAGCCATATCTTTAGGGAAAGACTTGGTCAAAACAAAATAGGGCCACAAACAGAACTGCAAAACAAGTAGAAACCAAAAGGAGAGCATTCAGTATCCACAGCGAAACAGAACATCGTTAGTCATAATCAATGAAGGTCATGAATAGTTAATAAGCTGTAAAAATTGTTTAACTCGTGTGATCAGTTAAAATAAAATCAAAGTTGTAAATAATTTAGTAAGCAGCAGAAGGTGGCTTTGCTATTAACTCTGCGTTGTTTATAATTTAATAAGGAGCGGCATGAGAAGTCTGAACATTTATATGCCAACATTTTGTAGTAAATCGTTTGTAGGTGTAGGAAATTCATATACCCAGGGATGTAGAGGAGTTGAACACTATAACTTGAAAAAATATTCACACACATTCCCATTCTTGTATATGTAAGTTTAGAACTTGGTCAGATGTATAAAGATCAACAAATAGTCCAACAGATCTAAAATGTACTTCTGTTGCTTTCTAAAATTATTATCGGCAAAGTAATAAAACATTGCTGTAAACCAGATACCAAGAAGTTGCAGCCAGGCAATGGCAGAGTTAAATCATCAGTTTAGAAAAATTATTTTTGTTGTACTTAATAAAACTTTCTGACCATAGTTTGCATACTGTGCTCATCAAGCTGGTAGAAGGTAAATTTCTCCTCTGCTTTGAGTACTAACCCCTGATCAAATGCTTGTTTTGGTGCAGTATATAAAAGATTGAAGATATAGAGTCATGTTGGAAGAGATCATGAACAAAAGCTCGGTGATCAAGGTCTGACTGACTCCAAGCTCTGCGCATTATGCATCACTGCAAACACTGATATTTCGTTGAACAAGTGAAGAGCCAGATCCTTCGCAATGCGAACCAGTCCTCCAGATGATTTAGTTTGAGGATAACAACACTTCCAACCTTTCTACTCTATCAGTGAGCAGAAGCTTTCGATGAGGCATTGCAACAGCAGAAGCAAACTCGGCTGGAGAGGATTGGAACTACAGTTACGAGTCATTGTATTGTTTACCATTGCTGCTGATTTTGAGCTTGTTTACCCAAATCGTTTGTAAATATGTTGGTTTAAAGGTGTGATACTGTAAAATGAAATATTGTATAAAGTGGATTTTAATTGGCATCAGCCTAATGCTGGCAGGATGCCTTTGTTTTTTTGTCCCCATTATTGTGAAGTTTCACTTGGGAATGACTTCAGAAGAGACAATCAGAATCTATTTTTTAGTTTGATTTTGGAAATACTTTGTTAGTGGGAGCTCAATCTTCATGTATTTTTTTTTTAATAATTAAATAGAGAAGAATAATGCACTGAGGATTGGTCAATTGAAAGTACGAAACTAAAATTCAGTGTATATATCAAAGAAATTAAGTAAGAGTCAATAAGAGTATAACTAAATCTTTAGATGATATAGCCAAATACATCAAGATTCATTAGAAATAAAGAATCATAATGAGAATGGTAAGTTTTGAGATTTTACTATAGCTAAAAACAACTCAGGGTTTATTTGAAAATAAATCTTGCTCAAATCACAAGAAAAGTAGTCTCTCTGTTTCTTCTGACTATGAGTATTATAAGGCAAAATAGTATCATTTGTGTGTATAAATGACAATGAGTATAATATGAGTATTGTAGTGATTCATTGAAAAAAGACGTGTACACATACGAAACCTTTAAATTCATACAATACACAAATAATACGTAAATTATACGCATATTGACTAACAGAGGTCCAGACTAAGGTTTTGCTGATTTTAGTTGAGTTGGGTTTGTGGTTAAACATTTTTCATGACTGGCCTGACTGTACCTTTTTCCCTCTTTTTGTTGGACAGTAGGGCTCAATCATAACCCAAATGGAATTTAAATCTCAGTTGTATAGTGCAATGAAGTTTTTTTTTTTTTATTATCATTACGCTACAGTAGCACTTGGCCAAATGAATTAGATGGTCACAAGAGCATCATGTGTGATGTCTAAAAAAATTAGAATTTCTTATATTATCATTGTTGTCATATTTGTTCTTTTAACCCATATTTGTATGGGCTGGTTTATTACGGGGCTATTTGTTTCGCCGTAAAAGACGTAAAAGTACGTAATTCGTAAATGACTTACAACTCAATTATAACTACGGTGTTTGTATGGACCGTAATTTGTAAAAGACTTACGCAATTCAATTACCACTCACTTGCAACCTAATTACCATTCACATACAGCTCAGTTACAGTTAATTTTGTGGTCATGCAAATTTGAATTATTTTTATTATTAATATTAAATTTTTTTTAATTTTTAACATTTTTAATATTTATTTGCAATATTAAAACTTTTTAAATCACCAAATAGTTAAATATGTGATCAACTTTTTCACTACACATTAGACAACCAAACACTGTAAAATACAATACACTTTCTCACTTACAACTTTTATTACCAACCAAATACCCTAAAACTTACATACATGTAACTCATTTACAACTGTAAAAGACTTTACCAATTATGACTTACGAATTACGGCCAATTACGACAACCAAACACTGTAAAATACAATACACTTTCTCACTTACAACTTTGTATTACCAATCAAATACCCTAAAACTTACATACATGTAACTCATTTACAACTGTAAAAGACTTTACCAATTATGACTTACGAATTACGGTTAATTACGATAACCAAACAGACCCTACATGTATGATATTGATATGTAGAAGGGATTATATAAACGATGAATCACTAGTAAAGTTGTTGATGAAATGAATTATATAAAATGGTAATTCATTCAATATTGTTAAAAGAATCGAACAAGATATGAGAATATTGTTAAAATGGTAAGTTCATCAGTGAAGAAGCACAATGAGAATACATTATACATTTGAGTTTTATCTTTTATTAATTTATCAATATTGACGTGGTTAATTGTAGGGGAAAAAGAAGCATTTATTATGTTAAAATTTTTTGCATCTATTCTTTATTGATCCGGGTTTCGAATGAGTCCAATTAATAGGGTCCGAAGCCCAGCTGGCGAAAGTTGGACCCAGATATTCGAGCGAGCCATTTTGGGCCAAAAAATTATTATTAGATCGGTATTTGGGCTTGTATCAGGCCGACTGACTCGACCTTCACTGAAGCCGGGCCCGTCTGAGCCCGGTTCGAGTTTAGTGGGGCCCAGTTCGATCAGCAGATGGGTGCACCAATGGCTGTGGGACTCCGGCACGATGCTTGATAAGATGCGCCCTCATATTTTAATCCTGCGGAATAATTTTCCCTTTGATCCCAAAAATCCCCAAAATTGAGGCCTCTCGATTGGGAGCAGTCGGGTCACAGAAAACCCTAACAGATTACTCCATTCTTCGATCCTCAACCATGGCTGTTGCCATGACGCTCAATCTGCTGCTCTTGCTCTCGTTTCTCGCTCTCCAAGCTAGGGTGTGTTTCTTCTCTTTCCATGTCCTCGTTCATTAACGAAACAAAACACTTCAGTGGATCTGGTGAGTTTGTTTTGAATTTTTTATTGAATCCAGGCCGAGACCGGAGGATCCGTTGTCTTCTTCGATGCCCCGGTCAGAGGTTTATTCGCAGCAATTCAATGGCGGACGAGGGCGAGGTAACTTGCAGGGTTTTTTTGTTTCTGTTATTGATTGATGTTCTTATGGTTACTTATATTCGATAGTAAAGTTGGATTCTTGCTAAAATAAAATTAGGTGTTTGAACCTTTTAGTTCATTGATTCAGATGGGTAGATTGGTGGTCTGTGAACTGTATCTTTGATACAAATTTGGTGGAACTGTATTTCACGTGATTTCTTTACTGCAGTGATATTTGACTCTAAACAGTTTTTGGATCAGAAAATTGAAATAGGAGCTCGGGAAGTAAGACAAATATATCCAAATTGGGATAAATCTATTTAGGCTTGCATATATGGGAGAAGCCTAATTTAAAATGTGAACTTGCATGAATTGGTTGTAGGCCATGCGTCGATACGCTTCTTTCACTAGAGGATTTAGTGCCAGTATTATTGCCAACATTTTTCCATCATTGAGAAGGATAGGGAAACTGGGAAGACTTCAATGCCAATCTTTGTATTCACCAAATTTAGTTATTAAATTCTTCCATGTCCTTGAACCTGGCCAAAGAAATACTGTCATGTGAGGGTGGAGTTTTTTTTTTTTTTGTCATATGACCTTGATGTTCCAGGCTTATGGTATGGGCATGAGAGTGGGATTCACATTTCCATTTATTCTGGACTGGTCACTCCCACAGCCACTTATGGGGTGGAGGGAGGGAGGTAGAGTATACTTGTTTATTATCAACGATTTCCCTGCTCTTTAGACTTTTCCCCTGTTTCCATACTCCTTGTTTTAAGGATGTCAATTTGAAAACCCCAAGTCTGTGTCTACAACAACAATGAAATCTCTATCTCAAACTTTTGGGTTGGTACATGAATTCTTTCTAAATTCAGGGTCATCTCCTCAGTTAAATTAAAAACTATCATATTGTTTTAGTTGCTTCAATATATCTTGTTTAAACTGTACGTCTTGTCATTATGCCATTAACTATGATCCTTTCCTTCCTAACTACACTTATTAACCTCCATTTATATTTTCAAAACTATCTTGATCGGAGGGAGGGAGGTAGAGTATACTTGTTTATTATCAACGATTTCCCTGCTCTTTAGACTTTTCCCCTGTTTCCATACTCCTTGTTTTAAGGATGTCAATTTGAAAACCCCAAGTCTGTGTCTACAACAACAATGAAATCTCTATCTCAAACTTTTGGGTTGGTACATGAATTCTTTCTAAATTCAGGGTCATCTCCTCAGTTAAATTAAAAACTATCATATTGTTTTAGTTGCTTCAATATATCTTGTTTAAACTGTACGTCTTGTCATTATGCCATTAACTATGATCCTTTCCTTCCTAACTACACTTATTAACCTCCATTTATATTTTCAAAACTATCTTGATCGGATCTCCTGGTTTTACCCTTGAGGAGAGCTACCTTCAGCTTCTTATTGATGCATTAATCTCTTAGCTTTCCTCCTAGTGTATTGTGAACCATCCATTTCAATATTCCCCTATCAGTTGTTGTCATTTTTTATACCATTTTTCTTAATTCCCAACATCTAGTCTTATGAAGCATTGATGGTCTTGCGGTCATCTTGCATTAATTATGTGGGTGTTCTATGGTCACATTTATTTCGAGAAGCCTTCTCCACTTTAATTAGCTTGCATTGATTCTATGAATCACAATTACGAGTGATACAATTCAATGTAAAATATCATTTCTAAGTATTTTTTGACCATTAATCTGAATTATATAGTAATTTCTTCACACAATTTTGCTAAAGTTGCATTTTGTAGTTCCTTTTTTGTTCATCTAACTTTAAACTCTTTAAATCATAAGTTTCGCTCAACTTATACTTTGAAAATATTCCGTTAGTCTTATCAGCTAATACAATATCATTAATAAATATGCCCCAAGGGACTTCACTGTGGACATGCATCTTAAATTCATCTATAACTAATGTAAGGAGATGAGTTAATGCCTAGTAAGTTAGGGAATTTCTCTCTATCTTTCTCTTTGTCTCTTGTCGTCAATTATTCTGACCTTAGTTACTGTTCCATTATACATATATTTAATTCCATCAATATACCAAATAGATATTTGTTTCTTTTGTAAAACCCACCACTTTATATCCATTGAACAATGGATTTCAATTTCTCTTAGTAATAAAACGACTTCAAAGGTCAGCCTAGAAGCAAATTGGTTTTTGGACACAAATATTTTTTTTTATGATCTGCTTGATTACTCTGCCAAAGTTCTGTTTTGTGGCTCATAAGTTTGGTTTCATGATAGTTTGCACAACTTTATATATCTGCCTCAATTAACTTAAGATAGATCATGGTTTTTATATGAGAATAACTGGGTTATCGGTATATGTCTCAAAACCCATTAACTTAAGAAACATTCAATAAATGTGAAAACCAATTTAACTTGACATGATTGTAAATGAATTAAATTATTTTCAGTTATTATATATCTTACACATAATACTGTTAGTTGATCGCAATATTAATTATTTTTAGTCTTTCAGATTTTCCAACAATTTCATCAGAATTAGCTAACTCCAACGGTTTTTAAGATAAAATTTTCAGGCCAACAAAGAAATACTTAAGAATAAAACTAGAAAACTTTACATAGTAAAAAAAAAAACAAAAAAAAAAAAAAAACAAAACTGGAACCATAAAAGGATCTGTCAGAATCAAATGGAACTTGTAACTGAACTCCACGAGGAACCCAAAACCAAAACTGAGTTATCAACTAGTATTCAACCAATTAGGTAATTAGAGTAAACTAACAGTCTGAAAATAAGCAATAACAGTTAAACAGATTTTTATATAAGCAGTTAAACTACGTAAAACTGAACAATCGGAAAGTTAATGTTCTAATATTTGATGACCAAAAATTGAACAATCGGAAATTTGATGTTCTAATATTTGATGAACCTGAAATTGAACAATCTAATATTTGATGAACCTGAAATTGAACAATCAGAAATTTTATGTTCTAATATTTGATGAAATCAACAAATTAATAAAAGAAAGCGTAGGGGAATAACATCAGAGGAATTGAGAAGGTAACGAGCATTGAGGAGAATAATGCAGCAGGAGATCAATCACACGAGGATAGAAGAGTAACAAAGGTGAATTGGTCCATGCTGACCCATATAACCTTTTTCTTTTGTCTCCCCCTTTACTTCCTTCAGTTTTCTTCTTTTTTTTCCTGTTGTTTGTGGGGGTGGGGGTTGGGGTGTTTGGATTATGTTAATTGAATATAGCTGCTGCAAAAGAAGTAAAGGTTTTATGATACTGATCTCTATGTAGGTAAAAATTTCTACACTTGGTTGGATGCTGTAAAGAGAGCTTACCTTGTGACTGTGTATCTCTGTATTTGGTGTGAGTTTATTAGGTGCATGGGTTCTTAAAGGCTCCAAATATGAGCTATAAAGGTGCTTGCATATGCAAGTATTCAAGGAAAGAGAACGCTATTCATTTCTTGAAAGTTGAAGTCTCTATGTTTTATAACTCCTGCCTTTTGCCTTGTACTCATCCTTTGGTTTTTGTTTTTATATCAAAAAGGGACAACATTTCCTATGTTGTTTCATTTTTCTCAGGCATATATTATGCCTTAGAGATAAATTTAGTTATCTATAAAATTCTTCTTAACGTTCGCTGCTTTCGGACTTTCATAATCTAGGCGAGTTTTTGATGGCGACTTATTGACTGTCATTGGCCATAAACTGTGCAACCAGTTGGGCAACTTTTCTTACCTGCCAATCCATCTTGTTTCTTGTGGCAAGGTCTTTTTGGCATTAGGTTTGGTGTCCGTCACTTTTCTGCATCTTAGGGGTTTGACGTAAGATATAATGCTAGTCAAAGGCCTGTAAAATTTGTTTATTTTTCTCTGCTGAACATTATTGGTGTAAAATTTCTCCCCCTTAACTTATTCCAGTTTGATGAAAGAAGGCTTGCATAATGTTAATAATGTTCACAAGGACATCTGCATAATTGTATGTTGAACTTCTTATTTACTTTTCCCATTTGCGTATAATAAAACATTAGAGCATTTTCATTGTAATTACCGGGATGTTTCTGTGGTTGAGCTTTCTTGTTTTCATAACTGAATCACATATTCTTTTCCTGATTAGGGCAAAGGATTATCAATGAATGAAGTTGGTGCAACGATATCAGTCTTACTTGGTTCAGCTCCACTGTTTCTTTCTGCTGATTCGTCGTTCAAGGTTGTACTTGTGCCTCTCTTTGAAAGATTCTGACAGTTCTGAATATTCTGATAAAGTCTGACATGGTAGCACCTTTTGCTCACAGCTAAATAAAGTTCTATCCCCCAATCCATTTGATAGGCCTCATGCTGTTTTCATGCTGGAAGTTACGGGAATTAAAGGTCAGTATCTTCAACTGAGAAATCAGTTTCTATACAATTGTCATTTTCATCTCTTTCTTCAGTTCTGTCAAATTCAATCTTATGAAATTTCTTATATTTACAGATTCCCTATTAGCTTTTCCCTACTCAAACAACAAAGTAGGTAATGCTTTTAGTAGCATTATTCTGGGCTCAAGTGAAGCTGATATAGAACTTTCAGGTATCTCGGTTCGTGCGTAGTGCTCAAATGAAACATGCATTCTCCAATTTGCTTTTCTATAAATATTTTATGTTGCAGTGAGTTGATGTTTGATTTCTATGACGTTATTCTTTTTGCAGTTGATGATGAGGTTTCTCACTTAGATGAACCTTTAAGTATTGAATGTGACGCTGTTTGCATTGCTCAAGAACTTGCATATCTTGTAAGATCAGTGTCACACCCCTTGCTTACAATAATTATTCAACAACTGAGTTTGGCAATGAATCAGTGATACAATTTTATGCAGGGAGGAAGATATGTTGGTGCCACAGAATCGCAGCTTGGGGTGCTGAACTTCCCTTTAACTGGAGGTTCCTCTTTCAATTTGCACCTTGCCAAGGTCTCTCTCTCTCTCTCTCTCTCTCTCTCTCTCTCTCTCTCTCTCTCTCTCTCTCTCACACACACACACACACAACACGTTATCATTTATCTGTAACATCTGGATGTTCAGTGCATTTCTCCTTCATCTACATGTGTAATGTAATCAAATGCTGAGCTTTTAATGAAATACCACAAATGTTCCTTATTGCTAAGTTCTTCAGGTGGCCATTTATATTTTATTCTCATACAAAACATGAATCAATATCTTATGCTGTTATTAGCTTAGATCTGAGGTCTTTTTATCCTTTATGCCAAGTCCCATGGAAGGCTATGGTGTGCTAGGTATTGAATACCTGTTATGTGGTCAAATTTGTGCTACATTTTGTGCTCTATGGTTTGGTAATTCAATATCTACATACATATGCATGCACACACTCTCACATATAATGCTTAGAAATGATTTTGTATCAAAACTTCTATTTCCTAATAGATCTTGAATTCTTTTGCAGACAGCGGATCGAACTTTTGCACTAAATCTAGTTTCCTTAACCAGAAATATCAAAAAGGCACTGGAGAATCATAGAGTTTTTGCAGAAAGCATCATGTGCCCAGCAGAATTATTGATAGGACGTTTCACAGGCATTGAGGTGAATCTCTTCTATCCTCTTATAAGTTGGTATTCACTTATTTACCTATGACCCAAGAAAATATTCTGTTGAAATCATTGCTTCTACCAAATTTTGTATGAACAATGAAAGTTGAGCCACAACATATCCTTGCTGTCTGACAGTGTGGATTGATTATAGGGTCTAGTTGCAGCTACATATTGCTTTCACAAATTTTATTAATCTTAATTAGAGACAAGAAAATCATATAACTAGTTTGTGATTATTTTTCTTCGTAGAACATCCTTATTGTGCATCTCTGACCCATTTTTATCCACAAATATGATAAAAGAATTTCATCATGCGATTAATTGTTTCATTTGCGCTGAATTATAAACATACATTGTGATATCGGCACATTTAATCTGTGTTTTCAGGGTCACCCTTTGCGTGGCTGAGGCTCGTTTCTTTTGGTTACTTTAAGATTATATATACGTATTTAGTTGAGTATAAAACATACAAGGTATAGATTTTGTTAAATGTTCTATCTAGCCCCCCTGCATATAGGAATTGCCCACATGACTATTTCAATTTCTAACTATTGGCTCTAAGCTTTCTCTGGTTAGTTACAATAACCTTATCGTGATGGAAGGAGTATTCATTGAGATTAAGGATCTTTACCAGATGTAGTAGTCAAGAATTGATCAAACTATAATAAACATCAGGATTATCATTGCCTTGAGTTCATAGCTATTCTGAGCTGGTGGCTTGGTTTTAAGACTGCAAACAGATTGGATACTGAGTCGATATAGGTTATACCTTATCCTTGCTTGTTTTCTTTTAATAGATGCACATCCAGATATAAATACTCTAACGCAGTATCCATATTCGTTGGATATGTTTGGGTTCAGCTCAGATTCGGATATTTGTTAACATTAACAAATATTGACTAAAAACCTAGAGAAATAGATGAGTTATGCCCTAAATTTTAATGTTAAATTTACTTGAAAATGTTAAAAGTTAAAACTATACATGATTTTTTTGTGTGTGTGTGTGTGTGCGCGTGTGTTTGGGTGTGTGCGAATATCCAGAAGAGCTAACCTTGGAGCTTGCTTGATCGGAAGTTTTGTCCGTTACATTAAAAGCAGTTATAATGTTATTTTGAAATTTAAATATTGTGGTACAGACTGGACATTAAATTAGCTGATATGTTGGCATCAATTAGCTGATTGTACTTTCACATGTTATTTTTATGTGTCAAAAGATGTTATTCAGTAGTTAGATCCTAATAATTCACATATTTGTTGCAGGCATTGGTAGAGGAATATGGCTCAGGAGACATTGTTCATCAGGGATTAGAGCTGCTTCAGACAGCAGTAACCAAGTCATTTGAATTATTACAGAAGTCTTATGGAGGTCAGTGATTGTTACCTTATTTTGTGTTTTGCTTCTAGATTATGTTCATTAGTGTAATCACCTAGAAGCGGGGTGGGGGCGTGTTTTTTGTTTTTTGTTTTTTGGGGTGGGGGGGGGGTGGTGAATAGGTGATGTGCTAATTAAATGCGAAAATTAAAAACTTTTAACTAACAATTCTAAAATAAACAATGCAATTAAACAATCTAAAGTGAATAGACAATTAAGCACAAACAATATCAAGCATGTAATAAATGAGCACAAATATAATAGGCATGCAAGATATAAACAAGAGTGAGTTGAGAGAGAGAGCAATCACAAACACGGGAGATTTGTTTCAAGGTTCGAGCAACTTGCTCTACGTTCCCGTCTTTACCACAATGAAAGATTTACACTATAATCTGATCCAGCAAGATCACTCGGTGCCTCAACGCTTACAAGTTCCCTCAAAACTCTCGGACCTCCAAGTCCCTCGCTCGTTTTCGCAAGAACTATAAACACGCGAACCCGCAAGCTCGTCGAGACTGCAACCTCCAAATACTCAATCCAAGGAATGGAACCTTGTGATAAAAAAAAACTCTTGACCACAAATAACTCTCACAACGAGAAACCTATAGATTAAATTAAGAAACGATGGCTCAAACTTGTGTGAGAAAACTAAAGAGATTGGAAGTTGAAAAGCTCAAAAAAAAACTTTTGAAAAACACAAGAGAAATTATGTTTTAAAAACTCTCTTTAGATATGGAATTGAAACTCAAACTATCACAAGTGTGCTGGGAAAAAACACTTGAAAAACTCTTGTGAAAATAGGTTGCAGAAACCCAACCAAAACCCCATTTATAGGCTGCCCAGAAAACTAGTCGTTGGGCTCAGGTCTGGAAGCAAATAAGCCTAGTGGTCGACCGCCCGGTTGATCGCCAATGACTACATTTCTAGCCGTTGGGCCTTGCTGGTTGACCGCTCGGTCGATCTATCCAAGAGAGTAAAATCTTGCTCTTTGTTAATCGGTCAACCATGCGGTCGACTGACCACAAAGAGCATTCTGCTCTCTGACCGCCCGGTCGATCGTGTGCACAAGCCAAGTCTTGTGCCACATCCGGTCGACCGTGCGGTCAACTGCCCTTAGGCCAAACATGATTTTTCTTTTTCATTTTTAAAATGATTTAAAAATTCAATTAAATCTCCATAAAATCATCAAAAATAAGTTCTTTTAAATACTATTTAGCACAAATATGTATGATAAAAAATCATCACATATTATAAACATTTAAACTTCTTTTTGATATGGTAAAATTCATTTTTGAAATATAAATCATTTAAAAATATTTTTTTAAAAAACTAAACTACAAACTTAAACTTTTAATACAAAAATCAGTTTCTAAACGATACAATTAAGCTCTAATGTGTGAGGACAAGTCCAATACATGTATAAACCAATAAAAATTGTTTTTGAGATTTTCATCTTATAAAATCAAACATTTGAAAACTAAAACATGAACCACAAATTCATTTTCAATTAAACTCATCAAACCAATATATAAAACTTGTGTGTATGTGTAAGCTTGAGCAATCAAATCTAATTTAAATTTTACAAGAATTTAAACAAATTAAACTTACAAATATTGAATACAAGTCTTGTTCTTGATCTTCTTCTTCAATTTACCTAGATGCAAACTAGATTCTTTTGAGTTTGACTCCATCTTGAGTAGATGATGTGATCTTTATGCTTGAGCTCTTGAATCAATACTAGTTAACTTTCAAAACTTGACTTTGAGTTTTTTGTTGAAGGTAAACACCAAACTAAGATCTTGATTAAACCTGTAGATTTAAACATCACAAGATCATTAGTATTATAATTACAGAGTTAATTATCATCAAAACTAGAGTGATGGGCCTTTGGGCTAACAATGAGTTCCATAGTATTACTAGCATCTAGATGCACACCAATAAAATAAAAGGTAGTCATCAGAAGAACTATTCCTCTTTGGGGATTGAAAATATAAAGAACCAGGAAGAGCTACACCATGGAGTCGTGGACCATTCAAGTCAGCAAGTTGTGTTCCCTGTCCCCAGTCTATGTAAGTTGTACCTTGAATTAAAGTACACCAGAAATCCCAGTGAATTTTTTGAAGTTCATAGACATCACTTTTTTCACATATGTCTGAGTTCTTATGGGTTTGTATATATATTAGCATCCTTGTTCCTGCCATAGCTATGGACCTTGGTTTTGGTGGTGAAGTTGACATGTAGCTGGTTGAAACTTGAAACTGATTTGGGGTTACATGTTACCTTGCATTATCTTTTTGGCGCATCTGGTATCATCAGCTCTGCTATGTTAGTTATGTGAAACACTTCGAGATTACCTCCTCACAAGGGAAAAAAACAACAAAAAAGAAGAAGAATAAAAGACTGAAGGATTTTGGTAGTTTCGTCTCATCGTATTGGCAATATCGAGTTATATCGGTATAGGGCTGTATTTTAAACCTTTGTTCTAATTATACAAACCTTTGTACTATGTGGATATGTCAATTATTTCCCGAAAATTTATAATACGGACCTTACAGAGATCATGTCTGGTTTCTTATCATATGCTAATGCATGCTGCATTTTAAGTTTGTACATCATAGTTTGTTCCCATACAAATACCTTAGGCTTATGCTTGCATTTGGTTATGATGATGTTTCTAATGAAACTTTTAAAATTTTGTTAAACTATTGCAGGGAAAATTGTTGGAGTTGTTGTATCTAATAGAGAATCATCTGCAAGCTCAGCTCCAGTGCTAAATGTTATGTTTTCAGCTCATGAATCTCGGTGGTTAGCAGAAGCAAACCCAGTGAATGCAACAACAATTGCTGAGGTGATTTTGGTTAGGCAGAGTTTGGCTTGGATAACTGGGATTATTCTTCTGGTTTCTACTTTAATTGGGGTGAGGACCATGGGCTTACATTTTTGTCTTGTTGCTTTCAGTTGATATACTCTTGCTTATCATGTGGTTTTGCATTTCTTCTTTTCATTATATACTTTTGGTTGTTTTCTGCAGAGGGTCTAATGTAGCATTCGTGCAGTCAATAATTTATTTTGAATCTGTGATTTTAATAGTTGGCATATAAGAACAACGAGAAGAAAGGACATATCTCAAAATTTTCTGAAATTAGTTCTTTAATTTTTCTTACCAAATAGTCTCTACTAGATATCATTTATCTATTTTTAAAGTTCTCTGAATTATTCCATTGCAATTAATTGATTATTCAAAGTTCAGATATTCCAATTGGGCTCCTTTAGTGTTATTACAGATATAGGTTATCATTATTCCAGGGCAAGTGACTTGCAATTGATAGAAAATAAGAACCTCATTATATCTTTCATTTTTTGTTAACTACGTTTTGAATCGTTTTATTTAGTTATTATTTCTGAATACATTCGTCTGCTTTCGTCTTGCAGATCTACTACTTACTTTATATGCCCCTCACAAGGGACACCCTTCTGTACGCCAATGTAAAATTCGACTGATCTGGCGAAGGAACACAGATTTTCAAGAATCTATCCACAAAGGTCAACCCCATTTTACCGTTTCTCCCGTGCTCTGCTTATTGTATAAGCTTTGTGACATTAGATAAGGGGTACTTTGTTCTTGTTGCATTCATATCTGCCACTGGATGTGTGGCTTCAGTCTGTATGCGCTATAAAATTATCTTGTGTCGCCAGTCCTTGCAGTAAATTTATAAATAAACGAAGGATTTTGCAGATAATTCGTTTGTACTTTGATTAATTCTGTAAACATAAGGTAAGCAAATATAAGAGGTTTGTCAGATTGTATTTGAGTTTTCACTTCACTTGATTATAAGAACAATCAGAGGAATCTATGCCCTTTATTGTGATTCACATTGGCTGATGGTTATAGTTACTGGTATTATCTGTAACTGTTAATTTGTTGTACTGGCTGGTGGCTGGAAACCTTTTAGAAGTGCAGAATCAGACTGGTGATTGTGAAATGATATAGTTGATTATTATCCTTATTAGTTTTGGTAATAATGCTTATATTATTATATTTAATCAATGTGAATACATTTTGATGATGGGTTTTTGGTTGGACATCCTTCTTCCAACTTGAAATCTACTGGTTTACCATTTGTATGTAGTATGTTAAAGCTCCCAAAACTAGTAGTGGGTATGTTTAAAGTTTTTCGGTATGTATGTTTTTTCTACATATTTGGCCAGATGCTGAAAATGGACATTGATAGATGTTAGAACCAAATGCTGAAAGAAACTATACTTTCTCAGTGTCACTGACCAAGTCCTTCAATGATTCTCTGTTGTTCTGTATCTGGCCATAACCTGGAAAGAAACACATATGATAGAGAAATCAAATCTAAAAACACATTCTCAATAAAAAGAACACACACAAATCTATACTGTGATGGCCAAAAGTATGCGAGCAAGTTCATGGTGAGGGTTGAAGATGGGAAGCATACAAGCTTTCAAAATGATATTTTGCTAGAAGGAACTTTAGGATGATATTTATGCAACAAAAAAAAAAGTATACGATGCCTGTAAGATTAGCAGCTGGATGGAGAAAAAGGAATTCACGTTGCCAACTCCCAAATTTTGGAATCAATTCTTGACTTCGACGATAACAATTTTAGATTTTTCATCACATACCATTTTCAGTAGTATCTTTGCATAACGTACACGATCACCCTCTTCATACCGTCTGCAGTCACGAACATACTTGGTATCCCGGTCTACAACATAAAATCGGATCAATAAAAAGTCAGATCAAGAAGTCAAATTGCATCCTTAATGTTTTCAATAGAAATAATTCTGCATTTGTTTCAGTATTTCAACAAAATATGTGTATCGCCAATGAGAAATATTGAATTGATAAATCTGTTACTTCTGTAAGACAAGAATTTTTTCCCGGAAATTTTGAAAGTGATCCAATGCTCGATAACCAAACTGCTCAAAGCATACTTTTGCAAAATATGAGAAATCTTGCCGGAAAAAAAAATTGGCTTTTTTGTTTCTTCATTCATTTCCATATTGTTCGATGGGGAGGAAAAAGAAAAGAAAAGAGTTTACTGTATCTGTGGACTCAGCGATGCACCACATCGATCTTCAAGTTCTTGAGATACATCGAAATGGCTCAGTGTGACAAATGGTTGTATTCCTGCTCCACAAATAGGAAGATAATACAATTACAGAAATTTTACATTCATGTATGCTACTAAATTCCATCTTAATTGTCATCTTCGTTACTAAAAAACGAGAAAAAGGAAAGTAATTACCTATAAGCAAGAGCAAATCGACGAGGTTATTGTAGAATCAAGGATCTTGTGCAGGTCTCTTGACATAAAATTAAGCGCGAATAACTTCAACATGGACAATTTGAATTATCAACCATTGAAATTAACAAGAAGGAATTTCTCTAGTTAGCATTTTTATTTCTAGAAAGGAATTTGAAGACACTTCACCAAAACATATTAGCGACAAATTCTTCAATGGTAATTATCATAATTGTTGTAATAGAAGTATATAGCGTTGGTCATTTAATTCCCCCTAAAGAGTAAAAGTAAAATTATGAATATGTCTAATTATCGCAGTATCACTAATATTTATTGTGACTCTAAATACAGAGGCATTCTTTGATTTTACTGTCAGAGAATGATAAATTTTAAGTTTGCAGTAAAAGAGACAACTAAAATAAAGTTATCAGGTAAGCAAGTGAAAATGTCCCAATTGCTTGAACCTCTGTTTCTTCCTTCAGCCACTGCACCTTCAACCTGAAAGTGTACATAACAATGTGAAAAGTTTAATACTAAAATATGATAACATAACGCTTGTGGTCATTAAATAACTGATTTTTTTTAATTAAGCACTAACCTTATATTTTAATTAGTGATCCATAATTTACAGAAACGTGATGTAAAACTTTTCCTTAAAAAACTTATAAAAGAAAGTTGTTGAACGTACCCACTGATAACTGACGTTTATTGAACCTTTCTACGTGATTTTTTTAGGAAAAGCCCCCCCAATCTTCTACATGATTTTTTAAGGAAAAAGCCGTGAGGCTAATACCACCCCCCCACCCACAACCACCACAATAATAATCACTAATGAAACATTTCGAATAAGAAGGTTACGGAATTTTAGAACATACACAAATTTGAACCTTAAAAAAAAAAGAGAAAAAAAAATTGTCGGTCAACTGAAACCACCAAAGGCATTTTCATGACGTAGCTGTGATACGAATGCGCGAAGTCCACTGTCCACCGATCCGCCGTAAACCTCCGCTGCCGCTCTCCGTCCTTCTCCCCCTCGAACCACACCGGTTCAATACACCCTATTCCTTGCATCCAACCCCTCTCACTCTAGAGCAGGACATTTCCGTCAAGCAACTCTTCTAACTGCTTTCCCCTTCCCCTTCTTTTTCTTTCTCGAGCGATACCCAAAAAATTCTCAAACTCACTCTGAATATACTCCTGAGCCGCCTGCTTCGAGCCGCCTCATCAAAATAAAGTCCATCTATAAAACGATTCGACTCATAGTCGTTAAGGTCCAGCTCACGAAAATCTCCAACATCCTTCTCCATGATTGCACCTAAAAGAATCTTGTTTCTACGAGGAAAAGAAACAAAAGTACTTCCAAAGAGATACCTCAATTATATGAATTTGGCAAAGACAACATGTCCGCCGTCACTGCCTCCTCCCCTTCACCTAAATTAAATTGTTAAAAAATATGTGTGAACCCAATTTCAAACATGTGACCTCTAGTATATGAGTTTAGTGGATGACCAACCATATCATCAAACAATTTAGTAATATAGTGTAAAAAAATTGTATTTAAGGCTTAATAATCGGATCAAATGCGTCGGGTCGGGTGACCCGATTAAGTCTGGGTCGGATCTGGGTCTGAATTTTTGACCCGTATAATAATCGGGTCGGGTCGACCCGACCCGATTATTATATGAGTCGAGCAGTATTTCAACCCCTATGTGACATGTCGGTTAGTGCTTTGGATTCTTAGGTTAGAGACCTGAGTTTAGTTTCCTAGCGCCAACACTAATGATTTTCATTTTATTTTTTAGTGCTAGACTTGGATTAGTCGGCCTGGGCTTGGTTGGGCTTGGGCTCAATATATAGGAAAATGAAAAAGAAAAATGAAGATGTGGGCTGGGCTTTGAGCTGAAAGAAAGAATTAGAGGAAAGAAAAATAAGATCCGAACTTAGGGCATGTGCCTAGATTAGAAATGAGAAGGGAAAAGAGAGAGAAAGGGGGGAAAGATTTGGTGGGCCGAGCTTGGTTTTTATTTTATTTATTTT
Organism: Agave tequilana; assembly: GCA_038442645.1. Lineage (NCBI taxonomy): Eukaryota > Viridiplantae > Streptophyta > Magnoliopsida > Asparagales > Asparagaceae > Agave > Agave tequilana. The sequence goes on from JAVJIF010022405.1 coordinate 44,626, forward strand.
TTCTTTCTATTATTATTGATTATAATTGATTATATAAATTATTGTTATTATTGTTTGTTTGGTATTTGCATCTAGATATTATTATTTGATATTTATCATTGATATTATTATTACCTTATGCATTATTGAATAAGGATATTACACGCACATTCAGTGAAATACAAGATATTATTATAAGAGCTAATGAAATAAATAGCTGAGTGAATCAGACTTTCTCGATTGATGAACATAATCAATAAAGACCTATTCTAGATGCTTTGTTTTTATTGCATCATCAACCTCCCATTTATTCATGTCCAATTCATATTTATATTTACTATCTGATGTTTAGTATTGTTATTTATATACCACTTGTTAGATTCTTTACATGATTTTACTTACTGAGCTGTCGAGCTCGATTGTTTTATTATTTTTCCTATTTTTTTTAAAAATTGTGTTTGCGCGCGGGCGCGAATACGGCATGGGCAAACGCTGCATTGTTGGGCTCAAGGTTGATTTGTTGTATTTTATTTTATTTTGTTGGGCTCTAGGTTGATTCTAATAAATTATTATTATTATATATAATTTATAACTATTAATTATTATTATTATTATTATTATTTTATTATATTACATTGAGATTATTATTATTATTTAATATAGACTTATGGTATTATGAAATAGGAATATTACATCCTACCCACCTAATAAGAAAATTTCGTCCTCAAAATTTAAACTCTGAGAAAAAAAAACCTGATATCAATGAATAGATGAGGATAACGATTGCGAATGACATCTTCTTGCTCTCACATCGCTACTCCCGGAGAACGCCTATCCCAAGATAATATGAGTTCACCCATTAATAAGTTTCAACCCCATGTTTTTCAAAAAATTTCCAAAGGCCCCCCATTCTTCCTATAGTTATTTGCAAATGGGGTGATAGGTGTGGATATTAGCACCGACAAAAAAATGACTTCACCCACTAATGAGTTTCAACCGCCATTTGTTTAAAAAATTCTCAAAAGACCCCCTTCTTCCTGATTCTTATAATTAATATAATGGAGGATTTCACTACAGTCCTCTATGTCAAATCATAATTAGAAAAGAATCAACTTCATAATTTTATTCGCTTCAGTCACCTTTTTTTTTAAACCAACCAAGTGTGCCCACACGTCAAGCGCAGAAGCGCTCCTCAGCAGCGAAAAATACAAATGCCCCTCAGTAATCATTTCAAAAAAAGTAGATCGCTTCAAAAATACAGACTGCTGTTATATAGATAACTGCAATCATGATCGCATTTCTCACAAAAAATCCTATTTCTAAAGACTGGAACCATGATCGCAAAAATGCCCTATTTCTGAGGACAGCGACTATGATCATAGTCCTCACAAAAATGTCATATTTCTGAGTTTTTAGAGGACTGCGACTAGGATCACAATCCTTATTATGAGAATGTGATCAGTCCTAAAAAAAAGCCTTATTTTTTAGTCTTTATAGGTCTGCGACTATGATCATAGTCCTCATTATTAGGACATGTTTCTGAGTCTTTAATGGACTGTGACCATGATCACAATCCTCACAATCCTTGTTTTTTAGTCTTTATTAGGACTGCGATCATAGTCGCATTCTTCTAATAAAAGACTGCGATCATAGTTACAGTCCTCATATAAGACTGCGATTATGAGTCGAAGTCCTCATATAAGCATCATCGTCATCAGCAGACCCCTGTTCGCTAATATTGAATGATCTCTATTTTTTTTTCAAATTTAAATACCACATCGATCCAAATCTAAATCTGCCCTATCAGACACCTCGGGATGGGGCTTCCCACCCCTTTTCAATCCTTATAGCGACCTGACCACGCAGGTCGACTCGCGAATTACTCTGCGTCGGGGTCAGGATTGAGGGAAGAACTACGTAGGGGCAATGGGAAAGGATAATAGAGAAAATAAAAATATATAAAAAAGTGGTGTTGGGAAGAATCAATTTATGCTGACGTGGATGAGGTTGTAGTGAATAAAATTATGAAGTAAAGTTTTTTTTAATTATGAAGCAAACTAGGTGGCTGTAGCGAAATTTTTCTAATATAATAGGAAAATTTCGCTACAACCACCTACTTTGCTTCATAATAAGAAAAAAATCTCAGCATCATAATTTGATTCGCTACAGCCTCATCCACGTCAGCATAAACAGATTTCTCCCAACCACCACTTATTTATATATTTTCATTTTCTCTTTTACCCTTCCACATCGCCCCTGACATTGCTCTCCCCATAACCTTTACTCCAGCGCAGAGTAATTCGTAAGTCGACCTTCTCGATCAGGTCTTCGTGGGGTTGAAAAGTGGCAGAGAGCTCCCTTCTGGGGTCTTCAGGGGTGGAGCCCCCACTAATTTTTTTTTTTGAGATTGAAGTTTTTGCAGATCTCATTTGTTTGTGCTCGCGATGAGTTTGTATTTGTGATCGATGTGGTATTTAGATTTGAAAAATATTGAAGATCATTCGATGCTAGTGAACGAGGTCTGTTAATGATGGCGATGCTAAATGAGGACTGTGACTAATGATCACAATTTTCTGTGAGGACTGCGATTAGGACTGCGATTATAGTCGCAGTCCTCGTTAGAAGACTGTGACTATGGCGTAGTCCTTTTATTAATTAAAAATTAGGTCATTTTGCATGAACCACGATTATTGTCACAGTCCTAATATAGGATGGAAATTTTATTTTTGTCAGAATTATGATCATGATCGTAATCTTAATAAAACTCAAAAATAAGGCATCATAAAGAGAACTACGATCATGGTCACAGTTCTATAAAGACCTAGAAACATTCCTAATAAAAAGGATTGCGATCATAATTGCAGTCTTCATAAAGAAGAATGCGATCATAGTCGCAGTTCTATAAAGATATGGCATTTTTGTGAGGATTGCGATCGTGGTCGCAGTCTCAGAAATAATTTTTTTTGTCAGGACTGTGATCATGATGGTAGTCCTATATATACCAGCAGTCAACATTTTCGAAGCGGTCTTTTTCAAAGCAATTAATACGGAGCATTTGAATTTTCGTCACTGAGGAGAGCAATTGCGCTTGACACGTGGGTGCACGTGGTTGGTTTAAAAAAAAGGTGGCTGAAGCGAACAAATTTATGAAGCTGAGTTTTTTTTTCCAATTATGGTCTGACATAGGGGTGTAGCAAAATGCCCCTTAAATATGGTCATTAATTAATTTAATAATATTAGTTGTTAATTAAGATAGAATAATAAGTTAAAAAGAATATTAAAATTGTTAAGACTAACATTAAATTTAAGATTATATACTACTAATTGTATGAGTAGTGGTATCATTATTATAAAATTACTGCTATAAATTCAAGCATTACCCTTATCAATAATACAAACACAGTTCAGTTTCTTCAACTGATTTAACATGGTACCAGAGCCTCTCAAATTTTTTTTTTATTGATCGTCGTCATCAACAAGTTGCTCACACACATGCGCCAGGCAATGCTTATGTAGCGCATGCCTAATGTAGGGCCACTCTTCGTCTTAAGCAGCATCAAAAAAAAATTTCCCTCCAACTTTGTCATCGGCCATGTCTTCTTCGAGTTCATCATTGATGCTAAAGACCTCTGCATCTCTTGCCGGCTACCTTATTGTCTGGTTCTTTGATGACTTCTTCTTTGTCTGGCTCAACATATTTATCCTCATCAATCAATCGTAAGCGATCACATTCACTTCTCTGACAGATCTAATACTCATTGTCTCTTCTCGTAGTTTATCGGCGTCTTTTCTTCTCTGATCGGTCTTCTCTTCGTTTACTAAGTTTGAGTATCTCTCCAAAGCTCCACTTCTATTAAGTTTAAGGATCTCACTAAAACCTTTTACCTTCTTTTCTCTCAATAGATTTCACACTATGTCAATGCCCGTCAAGCTTCAAGCTAAAAAAACACAATGGGTTTTTGGAGTCCGCCATGTTTATTCTTAAGAGACTTCAGGCTCAAACTCTACCCTGTGACACGCGAAGAGACAGGTCACGTTTCAAAGAGTACTCTATTATTGATTGGCATCTACCTCTCCTCTCCTTCAGAACAGAACATACTTTTAATAAGCCGACATCTCCTTGTCGTCATACTCATCCAAAATCTCGATATTTCATACATCAGGAGTTTATGAGGGGGTATTCAAGATACAAGTGATCCAGTTTTCTGGTAATCAGTCTTCAAAGAGCTTTGCACAGGATCAACATCAGTTTTTAGATTTTTAAACGGATATTTTTCAAATTTCTTTTTTTTTTCTTTTTCTTTTATTAAAACTCACAATTTCAGTTATCGTGAATTTGCGAGGGGATGTGAAGAATAATATTAGAAATAAGATTATGTAAGATTAATTGTATTAGGAGTGGTGATTTTCTTATAATGTAATTGTAATGCTCATACATTTCGGATTTCAGCATTAATCTCATCAATAATATAAACACAATTCAGTTTTTTCAACTGATTTAACAAAAATAGTTAATAATGATAACCAATATGGTATGCTTTATTGTCCAAATACAAACACTAAAATTGTCCCAGAATCCCAAAATTCCAGGCAATTTGTTTTAATCTCAGTCTTTGCCTCAGAAATGTCCCACAAATTGTGTCAATGAGGCAAATATCTCAGGCCCACTTAGAAATCCCACATGAATAACACACCCCTAGGGAAATTTTACAACCAACCCCCCCCCCCCCCCCCGGAGTTTCATTGCTTGCTTCACCAACCAATCTGCCCGTCATTAACATTGCTTTCAATTTTCGCAATTAATTTTTGACAAGTACAACACTCTTGCGTGCAAAAACTACAAAATTGTGAAAGATTTGACATGGACATGGACAACACACATTCATTTTCTTTTTGGAGATTTTTACAAATTTCCTCCTCTGTAGAGACTGTGGTGGTTGTTTGTGATTCATTTTCACTCTTTAGTGATGATGTGGACTCCAGCAGCATAAAAGTCTAGTGATGTGTTGGTACTTGTGGAGACCTTAATATTAAGATTGTGTCGTAAAATCTGAGAAATTATAGAAAATTCTAGAGACAGAGTAGAAATAGAAATTCTTATTGATTTCTGAGATGTACATTGAAATGAATTAGGAAGGGTCTATTTATAGGAAAACTTTGGGGTACTATGCAGTCACTATTCATGCTTGCGTCATCGCTTGCATCATCACATAGTAAAATCATTAATACTGCACAGTAAAGGTTGACAACCATCGTTTCATAACACTCCCTCTTAGCTGTCAACCATACATGATGTCTCATTAAAACCTTTCTAGAAAAACTCAGTGGGATAAAATCATAACGAAGGAAAAAAGAGTACACCATCTCTGTATACGTGTTCTATGTTGTCTCGTTAAAAACCTATAGGAAGCCATGTGAACAAAATCATAATAAGAGAAAAAGAGTGCAGCCACGTAAGCTCCCCCCTTAAGTTGACATGAGTAGTTCTTCTTCATAAATCTCGCATATGACACATCTCAATATCTCGAATGAGCTTTCTGAGAGTTGTAGTGGAAAGTGCCTTTGTAAAGAGATTTGTCGCATTATCACTTAATCGGATATATTGAATATTAATTTTTTTGTCCTTTTCAAGCTCTTGCTTAATGAGAAGAACTTTGGGGGTATATGCTTGGTTCGATCGCTTTTGATGAATCTTTCCTTCATTTGAATGATGTATGCAGCATTGTCTTCAAACAGTACTGTTGGATCTCTATTGCCTAGTAATCCACAAGTTGCTTAGATGTGTTGAGTTACAGATTTAGCCATACACATTCTCGACTTTCTTCGTGGAGTGCTAAGACTTCAACACGATTAGAAGAAGTGACAATAAATTTCTGTTTTTGTGAACGCCAAGAGATCGTTGTACCTTCACATATGAACATATATCCTGTTTGAGACCTGACTTCATGTGGATCTGACAAGTAACCTGCATCTGCATAACCAATCATTTCTTATTTTGATCCTCTGGAATAAAACAAACCAAAATTAGTTATTTTTCGAAGATAATGAAATATATGCTTAATACCATTCCAAATCTCCGTGTAGGAGATGAGCTAAATTTTGCTAATAAATTAGTAGCAAATGCTATATCTGGTCGGGTACAATTAGCCAGATACATAAAAGCTCCAATTGCACTTAGGTATGGTACTTCAGGACAAGAACCTCTTCATGATCTTCGCGAGGACGAAATAGATTCTTTTTCACATTCAATGATCTAACAACGATTGGAGTGCTTAAAAGATTTGCTTCATTCATGTTAAAGCGTTTCAAGACCTTTTCAGTATAATTTGATTGATGCAAAGTATTTCACTTTGAAAGTATCAATTTGTAAACCAATACACTATTTTATTTCCTCAAGGTCTTTCGTTTCAAATTCATTCTTTAAATATATCATTGCTTCTAGGACTTCTTTATGAGTCCCAATGATATTTAAATCAACATATACAGTAATGATAATGAATCCGGATGTTATTTTTTTATAAAAACACATGGGCATATAGGATTATTCACATATCCTTCTTTTAACAAATACTCGCTTAAGCAATTATACCACATGCGCCCTAATTATTTAAACCCATATAACAATCTTTATAATTTGATCGAATATAATTCTTTGGGTTTTGAACTTAATGTTTCAGGCATCTTAAATCCTTCATGAATTTTCATATAAATATCGCTATCAAACGAACCATATAATAAGCTGTAACAACATCCATAAGACGCATTTATAAATTTTTAAAACTGCTAGGCTGATTAAATATCTAAACGTAATTGTATCCATTACTAGAGAATATGTTTCTTCATAATCAATTTCAGCTCTTTGTGAAAAACCTTGAGCAACAAGTCGAGCTTTGTGCCTCACAATCTCGTTTTTCTCATTGCATTTTCGCATAAATACACATTTTTATGCTACTGATCTCACGGCTTTAGGCGTGAGGATAATAGGTCAAAATACTTTACACTTATTAAGCGAATTCAATTCAGCCTATATAGCGTCTTTCTATTTTGTCCAATCATGTCTATTTTAACATTCAATGACGAATCTTGGTTCAGGATTCTCACTTCCGTTAACAATATCACATGCTATGGAATAGAAAAATATTTCATCCATATTTTTCATCTTATTTCAATTCCATAATCCTCCCGTAATGATATAATCAATAGAGATCTCAAGATTTTCTATACTTTCAGGATTTCTATTGTGTTTCTTCTGGAACACATTTTTTTCACATTGGGGTCATCATGCTTATCTGCTCCTTTTCTTTTTGAGGATTTTTATCTTTAGAACCGATTGGTCTACCACGCTTCAGGCATGTCTTAGACTCATTAGTGACTTCATTCTCGAATCGTTCTTTTGGGATTTCAATTCGAGCAGGAGCATTTATAACTGGTATGTATGATTTAGTTACTGTTTTCGTATTAGTGAACGCATCTGGTAATTGATTTGCTATTTCTTATAAATGCATAATCTTTTGCACTTATGACTCACATTATTTTGTATGAGGATCAAGATGCAATAAGGATGGTTCACTTCATGTAATCTCCTTCTACAGTTGTTTCTTTTCTCCCCCTAATGCTGAAAAATTGCCTCATTAAAATAGCAATCGGCAAGCCGAACCATAAAAATATCGCCGATTTTAGGCTCAAGATATCTTATAATAGAAGGAGATTCATAGCTGACATATATTCCCAGTCTTCTTTGAGGACCTATCTTTATACGTTGTGATGGAGCAATCGGTACATATACCGCACAACCAAAAATTCTAAAATGAAAAATATTTGGTTCTTAACCAAATGCTAATTGCAGAGGGGTACTCCTGATATGCACTTGGTCTGATGCGAATTAATGTTGCAATCTGTTAAATTGCATGACCTCATATAGAAATAAGAAGTTTTGTTCTCATTATTAATGGTCTAACAATAAGCTGAGACGCTTAATCAGTGATTCAGTCAAACCATTTTGTGTATATACATGGGCAACATGATGCTCAACAGTTATCCCAATTGACATACAATAATCATTAAAAGTCTGAGACGTAAACTCACCAGCATTGTCAACTCTAACTTCTTGATTGTATAATCAGAAATTTGTGCTCGTAATCTAATTATCTGAGTAAGAAATCTCGCAAATGCCACATTGCGAGTTGATAATAAACAAACGTGTGCTCATCTACTAGAGGCATCTTTTAATACCATAAAAATATCGAAATGGTTCACACAGTGGGTATATAAGCCCACATATATCACCTTAGATACGTTCAAAAAATATTGATGATTCAGTTTTTATTTTAGCTGACGATGGTCTTATGATTAATTTTTCTAGAGAATAAGTCTCACATAGAATTTTACTAGTTTGAAGGATCTTCTCACCCTTTAATGTATGTCCATGTGAATTCTCAATAATTCTTCGCATCATTATTGAATCAGAATGACCTAAACGATCATGTCACAGAGTTAATGTCTATGTATCTTCTTTAACTACTATATGCGACTCTATCACATTTATATATGTGTAATGCAATCCGAAGGAAAGCTTTGATAGTTTTTCTAATATGTACTTTCCTTATATATAGATAGTAAGATACATATACTTCATATTTTCTTCAGTTGCAGACTGAGTATCATATCTATGAAGATATATATCATTAAAACTCAACAAATTTCTTTAGATTTTAGTGAAAACAAAGCATTTTTTATGAAAATTTTGTTCCATTTGACAATATGAAGCAGGATTTATCAGTTCCTTCGATCAAGTCTACATGATCTGATATTGTATTGATATTACCTTTGTTGGTTTTAAATTAGAGAAGTATCTTTTATGTTTGAGAATAGTGTGTGTTGTACCGCTATCCGGTATGCAAATATCTCCAGTTTTGATATCTAGCCAGCATCTTCGCTTCTGTGTCTGCGTCATAAGCTAAGCTCACTGTAATATAAATAGCAAATATATCTGTACATGTTATGTGAACATTACATACTATTTCTTTGACTCTAAATTTCTAGGCTCAGCAATTTTCCCCTTGATCAGTGAATTAAACTGAGGACTGCAAGTCAGAGCCTCTGTTTACAGGGGTTACACAACTGCTCAAAAATTTCTTGTACCAATTTGCAGATAGCTTTGGAATCCTCTCTTGTGTTTTAAAATCGACATGATATAACCCGAATTTTAGAGTGTAGCCAAATGTCCATTCAAAATTATCCATCAGGCTCCATATGAAATAACCCTAACATCTGCTCCTTGCCTAAAGCAAAACACACAAAGGATATATGCTTCATTATTTAGTTATATGTATCTGAATGAAAAGGGAATAATGCTTCAATTAACAGAAATACCTCATAGCTGCAACGAGAGAAGTGAGGTAGCTTCTGATGAATTCTATTCTTTCCTTATCGTTGATCAAATCGTTTGTGGATATATGATCATAGCTTTTCTGGCTATAACCTGCGAAGAAACAGATAGATGCGCACATCAAGCCTAATGTATTGAAAGAAATTGTTTTATCTCAAAAAGGAATAATATAACTGCAAGCTAAGATGGGACAGAAAAATAAGCGACATTGTTTTTGTTGATTACTACGAGAATCATAAATCACGACAGAAAAGATTATGCTCATGCGTAAGTAATAACTATTACAATCATTTGACTAGATGAATCTAATAAAACATAATGATGTGGTATTATAAATAGCCATATCAAATTTTGGGAATAAAAATTCTGTAGTTATTATTGCTGCATATGGTATTGCAAGTAAATGCTCCATCAGTTCTCTGATAGATATGCCCTTGTGTCGGAAAGTTATAGTTATTTTTCTTTGAAGAATGAATTGAAGTGCATCCTGTTAATCATCATCCTATTTGAACAATTTAGAGAGAGAGGGAAAAAAAAATCTAGCACTTATTTTATATCTTTGTGCGACTTACCATTTTCGGTGATGTACATAGGAGTATTATTGTATCTTTCCATGACATAAAGGACCAACTTCTCCATCCCGTGTGGAACCGCATAAAAATTTGGCATTCCAGTCTACAAGTCAATAACAAAAAGCAATCTCACAAAGATATTCAAAGTGCAAAATAATTTGATCGAAGTTTAGTTTGATAGTCGTCTTTCAGCAATATCATTTGATTCTTTTTTCTTTCACAGTGCAAAAGATCATACCGGAGTTCCAATGGGTATTCCATTCCTTTCTCCACCTGTGGATACCAATGCATTTCCATCGAAGTCATCCACAATGCATGGAGAGTACATGCAGTCCTTCACATAAACAGTTGTATAATGATTGATTCCGATGAAATCCAATTTATACTTCTGCAACTTTCTCCTTTCTTCAGATGTGAAAGTTGGTAACCTTGCTCCTAGAATCTGGCGCATTTCGAGAGGATAATCACCAAACATTATAGGATCTAGAAACCTTCAGAGTGTAATAGGCACATTAGTGTGTAATAAGCTTATAGTAGGGTTTTCACTATTTCTTAAAATCAGTCTCTAACAAAATTTAAATGACATCACATCCATGATCATAAGAATTGCATATGATGAACTTATCATATTTGAGGAAAGCTTATTAATTACCATCCAACTTCAAACGATAAAGCCGTTGAGCAGCCAAAAAGTCGAAGGTAGTGTTCCTTAGTGGTTCATACCACTTGCTCTGAAACACAATCCCGATAGAACCCCCTTGATTTACCTTTAGAAAAGAATTCATACGAGTTAAGATAAAAAAAGATCTATTGAAGAAAACATCTTCACATTTTTTTTTTCCCATTGAACTAAATATATTGCAATCATGTCATTTATTTAACATGATATCCCAGAGTTTTAAAGTTGTTTACCTGATAAAATTTCTTGTATACATCCACGGCTGCTGCATGCGACAATATAATGTTATGGCCGGCAATATATGGTTCAGATGAAGAATCTCCAAATGCACAATTTCCATATGGTTCTGAACAATGACTCGGGGGATACTTTCCATTGATATAACTAAGTATCACCAAAAAGTTTGGCTCATTAAATGTTGCCCAAAATTTTACTCTGTCACCAAATGCGCTGAAACATACTTCTGCAAAATGTGCAAAATCCTGCCTGAAAACAAAACAAAAAAGAGAAAAGAGTCAATATATCAATGTGCTATGCTCTAAATGAGATTGTGGATTCATATGTGTAGTCTCTTTTCTCTAGTACCGTTCCGTTTTTTCGAATGAAAGAGTTCTTGCAATAATATATATACTACACAGAGTGCACCAGGTGCTGAGAATAGAGGCGGAAGAGAATTTACTGTATTTGGGGGCTCAGCCATGCACCATATCGATCTTCAAGCTCTTGAGGTATATCAAAATGATTTAGCGTGACAAACGGCTGTATTCCTGCTCAGACATTAAGAAAGAAACACGAAAGTTAGTGACACTCTTTCCATGCATAGTACAAAATGTTCACTGAAATGTTAGCTTATTTAAACAATTTCTATGTACTAGACTTTGAGAAAAGGTAAAGATTACCTTTGAGTAAAAGGGCATCAATAAGGTTATTGTAAAATTCTATTCCAACTGGATTAACCTCTCCGAACCTGCCTCCTAATGATTAAAAAAAGAATGAACAAAATAAATATATGAAACCAGTCAATTCAAATTCCTCCAATGCGTCATAGCTACTCACTTGGGAGAACTCTTGACCATGATATGGAAAATCTATACGAGTTAACACCAAGAGAATGCATCAAGTTGATATCTTCCTGTTTAAATACATCACATAATATTGTTACTAGATATAGACTAAAATTTTATAGTTGTAGAACCAGCAAACAGAAATTTAGTCAAATTCCAGGACCCGTAGATTGCTAGTACCATATAACGATGATAGTGGTCAGCAGCAACATCCCCATTGCTACCGTCCTTTATTTTCCCTGATGTAAAGAAAGTAAAACTAAACATTCAATTTTGCAAGTCAATGAGCATATGAGATTGTCAAGAAAAAAGCAGAGCAAGTTACCTGGCAAGTGGGTGAAAATATCCCAATTGCTGGAACTTCTGTTACCTTCTGAAACTGCACCTTCTATCTGAAAGTGTAATGACAAATTAATAAGTATATGACGAGCAAGTTTACATCAATCTATGTGTATGAAAGATACTAACAAAATTGTAAGAAAGTTGAAGGAAGCAAACATAATTTAAATTGTATGTGATAGTTTCAGAACTGATTGAAATAATTCGCTTAAGTTCCAACGCTTTATGCTATGCTATTCTCATCATAGTACACACATACATGAACAGTTCATGTAATTATACATGTTTGAGTCCTGAAAATAGAAGGTTAATGTCAAATCAAACTATGCAACATCACAGTGTGATTAAACTTCTACTTAATGCTGAGAGGTCATGCTCTTCCAAGAAATCAGAACTAGTTGGGGCATTTCATCAAACGACAAGAGGGCATCATCAACATCAGTTCAGATTTCACAGAGCATCACACAATCACACGCACACACAAACAGACAAGTTAAACAAAACCCAAACCTAATCCAAATATTTCAGATGTTGACCTAATCCACCTGCACAATTATATATTTCACCAAATGTGCCCCAAACCATTGCATTAAAAAGCTTGCAAAAATGAATTTGCTGACAGCAGACGGTGATCGAAACTTGAAAATGATTATTAGTACAGAATTCAGCAAACGTTTCAGTAATTGTTGTGCAACAAAAAAAAGAACATTAGCCAGCAATAATAGAATACAAATAATGTCAACAAAAGAAGTGCTTACTGTATACAGAGGGCCAAATGTGCAAAAAGAAATTTTCCTATAAAAGCTTGTAGCGCTTATTTTGAAAAAATATTTGTCATGTTATTGAGTTTGGTTGGTGTCACTGACCCAGATGTGACTCGGCTCACCAAATGGATAAACTTGGGTTTTGGTCCACGCAAACTGGGCTTATCTTGAGTCCAATCCTAACCAAACTCAGAAAAGGGCAAAAGAGAGAGGCTATTTTTCTTGACAAATTCATTTCTTCACTCTCTCTTTGTTGCGGTTGAGCTTTTACACCTACCAATCTTGAGAAAAGATTAGTCAAATATATATTTTTCTTCTTCTTTTTTTTTAAGAACTGGAGATTGAACACACAACCTTCACAGATGTTCACATCTCTATATAGCAAACTCAGGGCCTGACCGGCAAGCCTGCTTGAAGGAACATTGATATTTGTCCAGCTCTCTCTATGCATATATATATATATATATATATATATATATATATCAAAAAGAGGAACAAACACACATGAACATTGTTTAAGTTTTTTTAAAGAAGTTTCTTTTTTATTCTACAGAAAGAGTCAAACAGTTATATCAGGAGGGAGGAGGGAATACAGTACGAGAAGAGTAGAGACATCCAAAAACATTTGAGAAATGCAAATCCAACCAGTAGCCTGTAAAGTCCTTGGACCAATAATCTGAGTATCACGACTTATTTTATTTTTAAATGGAAAAGAATGGCATGTTGCTTTGGATTTCAGCAATTTAGCTGGCCAAGATGCTTGGGTAATGAACCTTAGCCAGCTGTTGTTGATGCGTACTTGGTAATGCATTTGTAAGGTTTTGCTAGCTCCTGCTCGGGAGGGGATTAGCTTCTTTTTGTGTGAAAGATGAGGATAGTTTTTCGTATGCTGTACGTCATTCATCAAAGCTGATATGATAGACGGTCTGACGAGAAGAGAGAAAAAAACACGCTTTATAATGGGACCCACAAAATATGTTTTTATTTTTCTCTTTTCTGATTGGCTGCCGACTACGCGCGAAGGAGCTAACCCTATGACTTGGTAATTATTAATTACCAAGAAACGGAGATTAATCTAGAGGAGGAGAAGAGAAAAACAGAGCATAGAAGAAACAAAAGCAGCAAAATTCATCTCTCAAATTTCATGACCAAATTCAAGCTACCAAATCTCTTTCAGCAATGAAACATGGCACACTAAATTTGCAACTCGCCTGATAAGCGGAGGTCGAGGTCCCGAAGAGAAATGCAGGGGAAACTCATCGCGACGAGCCGCAGAAGCGCGGCAAAGAAGATGAAAAGAATGATCGCAGCAAGAGGAAGCGATGCCTTTCTCTCAAACTCCATGGATTATTTCTCTCTATCTCTCTCTCTTGGCTCTGATCGATGTCTCTCTGATAACTGAATACAAATGAGTGAGGTTGCTTGCTCTACTCTCTCCTATTTATGCACATTCCTTCATCTGATTGGTTCACATCATGAGTGGAATTTGATGGGCACCATTCCACCAAACCCCAATGGATCGCATGCAACTATTTTGAAATTTAAATTTTGGTGGTGGTTGGGAATTGAAAAACTCAAATTAATTTGTGCACCGACAGTATATGAAAATATTAAGGTTTTAGATACCAATACTAATTCTACTACTATTCTTTTTTTCTTTTTTTTAATGGGAGATTGAGAGAAGACTAGTTGTTTGCCGGCTTCTACATCTTTATGTAAATTCTTTTTCTTTAAAATAAGCAAAAAAATCACTTTCTTGTTCACTTTGGAAAATACAAAAATACGAGGGTAAAAAAAAAAAGAGCTCAGAAGCCAAAAAAAACTGATCCTCCTCATTATTATTACTGATCACATTATGGGTTGCGTTGCACGCAAACCTCTGCTATCAAATCGGCCTCCCTCCCCCGTGCAGTGCACGCATGTCTCCAATTTTCCCGGAAAAAATATATATATATATATATATATTTGTATCATATTGGTGGGGCCCACAAGTTTCCGATATTTCTGGATCATAATAAGCCGGCGAGCCCTGAGGAGGAGTCTGAAATTAATTGGTTTGGCTAATCACTGCCATTTGTCATTCTGAATCTCAAAGGTAGATCAAAGGTTTGATCTTCATTTAAAACAAAGAAGAAATTTTTAAAATTTGAAGGACTGTTTGAACAAGATAATGTTCTCTTCAGACGAGATCAAGCTCAGAATTTCTGGATCAAATTTAAATTTCAGCTTAGTTTAATGACATTTTCTTGCTAAATCTTCATTTGGTAATCCAAAGTTTCCAATGACATATTGTCACTAAGTGCCTGTTTGACTTTGGAGTTTCATGCAACAGCAGAAGAGTATATTTGGGCCATACTGAATATTTTCCAAATTGTTTCTTGGGCTTTAAGAAAAGGATTTAGAGTTGGCTGATATAAAAACCCATTATTCTATTCGATCCTGGTTGATACATTGGGCTGGGCTATGTACAATTGGACACGAAGATAAAGCACAAAAATGAAGTGCTAACATAATGGCTAAAATTCACTAAAATACCAAGAACTTTCAACCACTTTGGGGGAAAAAAATATACAAAGAACTTCGAAATATACAAAAACCTACTATGAATTATTCCTCAAGTTCTCGAAATTACCCACCGTCATCCTCACATGTTAAGACGATGGACACGTGTAAATCATGTGATTTCTAATGTTTTAATTAGGAGTGCCTTCGGATACGGATTATCCACAGATATCCGCATTCAAATTTGCCTCCAACTCGGATACGAATATCATTTTTTAAAATTCATCAATATCTATATATGTATTCGTATTCGAATGGTGAGTGCGAATACGTATATGGTAAAACAATATCTGATTTGTATCCGATATCCAAAGGTTTGGTGCTTAATAATGATATCTGAATGGAAGAGACTATTCTTCAATGAAATGAGGCAATAAATTTTGATATTTTGAGTTAGTGAAAAAATAATAGTGGAAAGTATCCAATTATTGCAAGAGTAGCACGAGATATTTTGAGTATTTCGACATCCATCGTAGCATCCAAATCAGCATTTAGCACCGGAGGTCGTGTAATCCATTGTTATAGAAGCCGAATGACAATGAATACGATGAAAGTATAGATATGTACACAATAATATTATAATATGTATTATATTTTATAATATTGTAGATGAGATAAAAAGTAATATAAGTATATCCGTTTAGTTTATCCGTAACCGTATTCATTTTTGCATATCTGATTATTATCCGCATCCGATCCACTAATATCTGATTCGTATCCGATATCCGATTTTGGCGGATACAGATGTTAGGATTTAGGTCGAACAAGTAGTCCCACATCGGCTAGACGTGGGGATGGTCTTGGGTATATAAGGATTTAGACAACTCCACCTAGAAGGCTAATCTTTTGGAATGGTGCCCCAAGTCCTTCAATTGGTATCAGAGCCATGCCCCGAACTTAGTCGTGTGTGTGGGTGATGTTCGACAATGTAGATCCCCCAATGGCGCAAAAGCGCAATGGGCCTGGCCACCCCACTGGCGCAAAAAGGCGCAATAGGCCCTGTGAAGCTAATGTTGGGCTCTCGAGAAATTTAGTAGTGGTGCTCCTTTATAATGGGCGTGCAGCTCCCCACACGGTGTAGAGGAGTGACCAACTGTACCTCGGTGCTTCACATAAGGCGTGCTGCCACCTCACACAGTGAAGAGTTGGATTTCGATAGAGCATTTGATCTTCCAGTGTGAAGATAGTTGAGCTTGCAGGGAGACTCTTTGTTCGAGGGGGATTGTTAGGATTTGGGTCGAACAAATAGTCCCACATCGGCTAGACGTGGGGATGGTCTTGGGTATATAAAGATTTGGTCTTTGTGTAGCATCCCAAGTTCGTTGTGGGATCATCTGGTGATTCCAGGGAATCAGTTGCTATTTGGCGGAGATCGTGTGTCGATCTCAAAACGGCGTTGAGACTGTTTTTGGAATCGTGTGTCGATCTCAAAAACATCATGTGGATTACTCGAGGAATCAATTCGGAAGAGTAGATAGTCTTCGAAAACTCTACTAGGGTTTCGCGTGGAAGGTAAAGATCCTATTTTTATCAAATTTGTTTTATCTAACTCGGTTTGTTTCCGTATTGCTTTGAGGATCCAGTCAAGAAGATGGCTGGAGAAAGTACATCGATGGAGAAATCCATGAATCCACATCCACTGAGGATTGATGTGGTGAAATCCAATGGCACGAACACTTTGTATGTGGAGATGCAAGGTGATGATTGTAGGCTGTCCAAAAGTTACTGGAGGACAAGCCATTGAAAAGCAAAGTTTCAAGCTCTAGACGCGAGGGACTAACACCCGCGTCTCAGCATCAAGGCGCGTTGACTCGACACCCGCGTCTCAGCATCAAGGCTCGACACCCGCGTCTCAGCATCAAGGCGCGTTGGCTCGACACCCGCGTCTCAGCATCAAGGCGCGTCGGCCTGACACCCGCGTCTCAGCATCAAGATGCAAAGGTCTAAAACCCGCGTCTCAGTTATAACCGCCTTGGTTAAGGGACCAATCACTGCCTACATGTAAGGGAAATCAGCCCCCATCGTGGCGTGTCTTTAGCAGGCACGTGGGTTAGTTACCGCCCATGTAGCGGGGAAGTTGGCCCTCATTGTGGAGCGTTTTTAGGGGGCACGTTCACCCCTGGTACCTCTATAAATAGCCCTGTTTGCTATGAAGAAGGGGGAGGAGATCAGAGAATCAATCGGACGAAGAGAGACAGAGGGCGACACAGAGAGAAAAGAAGCAGATCAACTCTTCAGCAAGTTCGCTGCGTACGAGCTAGCTTTCGTCTACCTTCTCTTTTAGAGTTTTGGTAGACAGAGCTGTGTCACTCTTTCTACCGGCCGAGGAGGAGATCCCTGAAGGACGGTCATCTGGTCAACGGAGAACAAGATTCACTCTCCACCACCACACGAAGAACCCAGCCTTAAACAAAGGGGGGATTCAAGACTCAATATTCTCCCTCCCTTGTAACCGGAAGGAACAGTTTTTGTTGTAATCCTTTTCATTTGATTCAAGGAAAACTTTTACTGCAATTCTTGTCTTCTCCTTTTCCGGGTCATACAAGAGATGGCGACTCCGTTGGGGATACGTTTGTCACTGAGGAGCAAATAGTGGCGCAAGATGACGTCCACTATAAGGGGAAGATGGTCGAATCGCTCGTTGTCGAGTTCGACCAGGCGAAGTACGAAGAGTTTCTCTCTTCCGGCTCCAAGAGCCCAAAGACCCGCGTCTGCCGCCGGGTCTCGACGGGGAATGGCCTCGAGGCCCGATCTGTGGCTTTCTCGAGCTCCCCTGCTGCCGACTGTGCCAAGCAAGGTACACGCGCCAACGCCTCTCAGAAAGCCCGCGTGGTCCCAGGCACATCTGCCTTTGCGACCAACCGCGTCGCACAGAACACCCGCGTCAGCGTCTCTCAGGAGACCCGCGTGGTCAAAGTCCCTGGTGTCCAGCATCAGGATGCCGTTGTTCTCTCTCCACCTCCTCGACGCAATCGAAACGCTGAGCGTCGACAGAGGAGACGTGCACGTCAGCTGCAAGTTAGAACCGTTGGTTGTCCAACTGAGGCTGGACGCGACGTACAATCTCGCGCCTTACCCACGCCATGTCCAGTACGTGAAATCCGCGTTTGGCGCCCCAAACGCGAGATTCCTTCAGTTAGGTCCTCTGAGGACCAACTCACCAAACGCCAAGATGAGACCTCTGCGCCTCGTCAAGCGCAAGAGGCATGAGCCCATAGGCGTGGGGCCCAGCAGCCCCTCCTCTCTCAAGTGTCTCTGCTCCGACACACCAAACAGCAACGCGACAGGCGCGTTTTGTCTCAACAGAGACGCTAGACGCGCGCTGAACAGCTGCGGCGCAAGAACCGCGTCCCTGATACCTGCGTCCAGGCTGTACAGCACATGGATGCCTCCCGTCTTCGACGTTGCAAGGCTAATCTTTTCAATCCCCCTCCTATGAATTTGAGGGATTATCTGACGAAGAAAAGAAGTGCCAATCAGGCCACTTCGTCGTGTTGCTGCCAACGGCTCATCCATATGCTCTCTGAGTGCCGTTGCAGATCAGGCGTACACCAGCAGTCTTTAGTCAGACAGCTGACCCTGATTCCTCCTCCGTCAGCTAAAAGAAGACGCTCCCACAGAAGGAGAACCTTCTCTGACATTGAGTACCCGGAGCTCACTGCGAATATGACAAGCAGGAGCAAGGAAAAATAACTTGCAGTCAGCTCAGACGAGTCCGAGTCTGACTCTGAACCGGAAGGGGGTATCGACACACTCGCACCCGGACTGGGGCCATTCTCCCAATTAACTATAATGCCTTAGCCCATGGCATTAATGATTCTCACTCCGCCGTAGCGGAATCAAGGGCTTCAAACTCTTCCGTCGAGAAGGAGACCTCCGCCTACATGACAGGCACTCCTGAGGAGACGACTAAACGTTTGGAGCAGATCCAGAAGGCACAAATGGATATGATTCTTTCTCAGCAGGAATCTATCAACTCCCTCAAGCAGGCGATTGCACAGCTGCTCGAAGACAGGAGGAGGTCCCCTCCTAAAAAGTCAAAGGGCAAAGGGAAAAAGGGAGAAAGCTCATCTTCCGAACCTTCTGGGGAGACGCGGCGATCTACTTCCGGTTCGTCCAAGTCCTCGTCTCAAGTAAAAGGCGACCAAGACAAGGAAGGCTCATGTTAAAAGAATGAGTCAACTGGAGCGACGCCTCGAGGCCCTTGCCAATCGCAAAGACCTCCAGGAAGTAGGAGTGGTCCGGCCCTACCCGGCTGAATGGGACTTGGTTCCGTACCCGCCCAAGTTCAAAGCTCCAACTCTTCAAGCCTTTGATGGGAAGGGGTCACCCAACCAGCACATCTACTACTTCAAATCCTAAACCGGAATGTAGTAGATAATGACGCCATCCTGGTACGCCTGTTCATCGGCACCCTTGAAAGGGTTGGCCTTTGAATGGTTTGTGAAGCTCCCAGAAGGTTCTATCAAGAACTGGGGCGATTTGGAGAAGCTCTTTTTAACACGCTTCTTCGAGGATGACTCCGAAGTCACAATGCCAACCCTTTTGGCTACTAAACAGCGAAAAGGGGAGTCCGTCAATCTTTCGTGGAAAGGTTTCAGAACATGGCACTCCGGTGTCCAAGCGGTATGACCCAGGCCACCCTGGTGGAAACATGCCGTCACAATCTCCAAACCTCACTCCTTACTCAAATAGGAGTTGCTGAAAGCCGCACCTGGAAGCAATTAGTCCAACAAGGTGAACAGGCTGAGGAGATTGTCGCCCGCGTCCGAGCGGAGGAAGGTAAGCCTAGGCCGGAAAGGTCGACAAGGCGTGCGCCGGACACATCCCTCCAAACAAAGCGGAAGGATAATTTGGCAACGGAGACCAAATCTCCCGCCAAACCTCAATCAGGCAAGGCGAGTGGCTCTTCAAGCCAGCCACGCGCCAACAAGCAATATTCCTTCAAGGAGGAACATGTCGATTCGCTCTTTAAACTACTCAACAAGAGCAACCGACTGAAGCTCCCTGAAGCTAGGCGCCCAGAGGAAGTCGGCAAGACCGACAATCCCAACTACTGCATGTATCACAGGATGTGGGACACCCCACCAAAAGCTGCTACGTCTTCAAGGACATCCTTCAGGCTCTGATTGACGCGGAGGTGTTAAAGCTCCGCCAGAGCAGAAGAAGGTGACGGCTAATGTGACGTCAGTCCTCCAGTTCGGAAGACAACCTCCAACGCCTGCGGGGGTAACTCCTATTCCAAAAGGAGAGCTGAGAGTGGTCAACACAGACCCTCACCAGCAGCAAGAGAAAGGCTTGGTACCCGTCCCTACACCTCAAGGGGAAATTATGTGGGTCCACCCTGACCTTGTCAATGAATAGCAATGGACTACTGTGACCAACAGGAAATCCAAAGGTAAGGCAAAAGCCTCATCCTGCAATGTGGTGGGCCTCCTCTCGAGAAGCGGAGACTGATATCCATTCACTGACCGACTCAGAGGAGGAAACGATAGTCTTGGCCGCAGAGCCCAACAACCGATGGCGGGAACCCGTTCAGGACAGGCGTACTTGAAACAGTACGACGAGACGGCGGTAGCCCCTCCACAACCAACTGCGGAGCCAGTCAGGCCCTCCACAAAGCCACCTGTGGAGAAGCAGAAGGGGACTCGATTTTCTCGAGCCCTTCAAAAGGGCATCGCGGAAGGATCTACGCACCTTACCGCTTTGATGTCCTGGCTTAGTTGGCCAACATTCCGGCACGCATTACCTTGTATGAACTTCTTAGACTATTAAGTCGACCAGGGAAGCTCTGCAAGAAGCTCTGGCAAATGCTGAGGTCTTCATGACCCAGGTGCCGAAGGAGGAAGATGTAGAGGATTGCCTCCACACCTCCCAGAATGCCCCCTGCATCACCTTCACAGCAGATGATATGCAGGTGAAAGGGAAGCATGATCGACCCCTGTACTTCACAGGGTATATTGGATCGTCCGAGGTGAACCGCATCCAGGTAGACCCAGGGTCCGCGTTGAGCATCATGCCTCGCCGGGTCATGCAACATCTCGGCATTCCTACCCATCGTTTGAGCCCACCCAGACAACTATCTATGGGTTCAATGCCAACCAGACCCGTCCAATGGGGAAGATCAAGCTCAGGTGTCAGATTGGAAGTCTCAAGTCGGAAGTGACATGCTACATCTTCGACGCCGACACTTCCTACAATCTATTGCTGGGACGACCGTGGATTCACCGCAACTCCATCGTTCCCTCCACTCTCCACCAAGTCATGAAGTACCTTGACGGGAATGGAAATGTGCAGACGTTGATCGCCGAAAGGCATCCGTTCAAAGGGTCGAGAATTATTTCACTGACTCTTTGCTGTACCAAGATCCGGTGGAGACGGATGAAGCCCCACAACCAGAGGAGCCAGACTCTGGTAACGAGGCTGACACTGAGCCTGAGAAAGAAGAGTGCCTGTGGGAGTTAGAACCACTTGTAACGGGCACTAATAAGCCCGATGTCGATAATACCACCGATGATGTAGGCGGTTGGTATATTAATGAAGATTTAGATTTTGCGTATTTTTCTGTGTGTGCTTCTGATTCAATACCGTCAGATACTAGCACTGATATAGATGACGATCTCTGGTCGGCAATGGGTGCCTTAACATCATTGCATGTACCAGTGAAATCGTCCTTCGAGACATATCAAGACAATGGTAATGCGTAAGAATCTATATTTATGGTTCCAGCAAGACGGAAAGGCCAAAAACTAATTCTTTTTGGGCGAATCTCGTCTGAACCAACGCCCGCGAAGAATCGGAAGGCGAGGAAGAATCCCCTCAGTTCGATCATTACGAACCAAAAGCGCTCAAATAATGAGATGCATGGGGTACGACACGACCAACAAACCCGGGTTGAACTTCGGCAAAGGAAGGAGGACGTTGCTTCAATCCTTTGTGCCAAAAGGGAAGGCCCCTGATTATTATCATCGGACACGCCGGGGGTTGGGCTATGTATCAACTCCAGTCCCATCAGCCTCCGATTCTCAAGAATCGTCGAGCAACGATTACTCTTCGGACACATCATCTTGGGAGTCAGATGTCAGTGTCAGCAACATCTTCAAGGAACTTTCAGTGAACATGGTTTCGACAAGCCACCTGGAAGATGGAAATGAAGAAATGATCCATCTGATACAGATCCTTGGATCAAACATTTAAATGCTCTTTGGGATACCCGCTTTGAACAGCGCGAGCCACCCACAGAAAACAAGGTTGTTCAGATCAACTTAGGAGATGAGGCTAACCCTAAGCCCATCTTCATAAGTGACGGCCTGTCACCTTCAGAGAGAAAGATCTAATATTTCTTGTACAAGAGTATATAGACGTCTTCGCCTGGAATTATGAGGACATGCCGGACTTGATCCTCAAGTGGCCATGCACCGCCTCAACATCAATCCGGACGTAAAGCCTGTCAAACAACAGCAGCGACGGTTCCGTCCAGAAATAATGGAGGCAATTCAATCAGAAGTCAGAAAACTTATTGATTCTGGCTTCATCAGGGAAGAACAACATCCAGACTGGGTAGCCAAACATTGTCCCAGTTGCCAAGAGAACGGAAGATCCGGATCTGCATCGACTTCCGTGATCTAAACGAGGCTTGTCCCAAAGACGAATTCCCATTGCCAATCACAGATGTCATGATTGACAATACTTGTGGATTCGAACGAATGTCCTTCATGGATGGATTCTCAGGATACAATCAAATCAAAATGTATTCTGACGATGAAAAGCACACCTCCTTCAGCACACCATTGGGGGTTTATTGCTATACCGTCATGCCCTTCGGACTGAAAAATGTAGGGGCAACATACCAAAGGGCCATGAACGCTATTTTCCATCAGCAATACGTAAAACGGTGGAATGTTATGTTGATGACATCGCGGTAATAAGCCGCACTAAGGTGATCACATAGCAGACCTGAAGGTGGTCTTCGACATCATGCGGGCTCATCAATTGAAGATGAATCCACAAAGTCCTTCCTGGGGTGGCCAGTGGCAAATTCTTAGGATTTGTTGTAACATCCACCGGAATTCACTTGGACCCGGAAAAGGTTCGCGCTATCCAGGAGATGCAACCTCCGAGAAATCTCAAGGAACTCAGGGGATTGCAAGGACGATTGGCATACATCCGTAGGTTCATCTCAAACCTCTCCGGAAGATGCCAACCCTTCACTAAGCTAATGAAGAAGGCGTCTCGTTCATTTGGGACGACGCTTGCCAACAAGCGTTCGAGGAAATTAAACAATACCTCACCCAACCACCAGTCCTTGCAGCTCCGGTATCCGGAAAGCCTTTCCTGGTGTACGTCCGGGCAATGGATCATTCTTTGGGAGCTCTACTAGCTCAGAATGACAATCAAGGACGTGAGCAAGCAATCTACTATCTGAGTAGAACATGATCGGAGCCGAACATCGGTATAACCCGATCGAGAAGGAATGTTTGGCACTGGTGTTCGCTATCCAGAAAATGCGACACTATCTGGTAGGCCAAACTATAAACGTCATATCAAAAGTCAACCCCCTGAGGTTACTTATGACTAAACCTTCATCGCTAAATGGCCGACTGGCAAAATGGGCCATATTGCTCTCCCAATATTAGATGCGCTTTTTACCACAAAAGGCCATTAAGGGACAAGCAGTCGCGGATTTCCTACCTGAGCACCCAGATCCGAGGGCAGCCAAAGTCTACAAGGATCTCCCAGATGAAGTTGCTGAAGTCTGCCTGACTCAGACATCGTTCGAAAGTCAAGTATGGCAACTTTTCTTCGACGGTGCATCAAGAACAAGCCCGAAGGGACACGTAGTAGCAGGGGTAGGAGTAGTACTCGTATCCCCATAAAATTATGTGATTCCCCGAACTGTCTCATTAACTGAGCCTGTTCCAATAATGTGGCGGAGTACAACGCTCTTTTGATTGGGATGCAATTCGCCGATGAGATTGGCGTTAAAAATCTCGAGGCATATGGCGACTCCAAGCTCATCGTCAGCCAAGTTCGCGGGGAGTACGAAGTCAGACATGAAGACTTAGTACCCTATTACAACGCGACTATCCGCATGGCGAGGGGTTTACAAGCTTCTACATCGACCATGTACCGCGCAGGCAAAATGCGCACGCAGATGCACTCGCATCCCTGGCTGCCTCCTTAGCTCTTCCAGCTGGAGCAATGGAGAAGATATTCGTCTACAACCACGACCTGTATTTCCTGAGAAATGCTCTCGAGGACTATCAGGAGTCAACGGGAGGTCGTCACCGCGAAGAAGCACTTGAAGCATCAACCGGTCCCAGAGCTTAAAGACTGGCGATTCCCCTATATCGACTACGTCTTATACGACATCCTGCCTGAAGACACCAAAGAGGCGGCTGCCATTCGAAGAAAGCCCCAAATTTATTATAATGCGATTATGCGAACATTGTATCGTCGATCGCATGACGGGATCTTACTCCGGTGCCTCTCACCAAAAGAAGCCCAAGAGATATTGAGGGAAGCCCATGACGGTATGTGTGGAGCCCATCAACCTGGCCCAAAAGTGGCACATCGACTTCAAAGATTGGGTTATTATTGGCCCAAGATGATTGCTGACGCCGTCACCTATGCTAAAAGGTGTCACGCTTGCCAAGTGCATGGGGATTTCATCCATCAAGCACCAGGGTACCTCCACTCTACGACCTCTACTTGGCCATTTGAAATGTGGGGATGGATGTGGTTTGGCCCTATCAGCCCACCATCATCAAAAGGACATCGGTTCATTTTGGCAATAACCGATTATTTCTCCAAATGGGCCGAAGCCATCCCGTTGAAGGAGGTCAAATCGTCGAACGTGATCAAGTTCGTGAAACATCACGTTATTTACCGTTTCGGTGTACCTCGGCGAATTATCCATGACAATAGACCCAGTTCATTAGCCAGGCTTTCCAGAGATTCTGTGCCAAGTTCAGAATCCAGAGTGTGTCCTCAACGACATACTATCCTGCCGCTAATGGCCTCGCAGAAGCTTTCAATAAGACCATTGGCAAGCTTCTCAAAAAGTTCGTCTCGAAAAGTCAACGAGACTGGGACGATAAGTTGGTGAATGCTTATGGGCTTACCGCACAACTGTGCGAACCCCAACTAAAGCTACGCCATTTCTTTGGTATACGGATGTGAAGCCGTACTCCCATTGGAAATCCAAATTCCATCTCTACGCGTCGCCTTGACAGCGGAGATGACAACCGAGGAGAAGCATCGACAGCGACTCCAAGAACTGGAGGCCTTAGATGATAAGCGTCTGCAGCCCAACAGCAAATCGAGCTCTACCAAGCTCGAATTACCAAAGCCTTCAACAAGAAAGTTAAAATGCGAACTTTCAAGAAAGGCGATCTTGTCTTAGCCGTCACAAGACCCATGGTAATGACGCACAAGACAAAAGGAAAATTCTAACCCAAATGGGAAGGACCATTTGTAGTAGAGTCAGTCTACTCAAATGGGTCATATCGCCTCATAACCTCGAATGGCGATACACTCATGATGCCGATCAATGGCAAGTTCCTGAAAAAATACTATCCTTAGATGGTATTCTTCCGCTGATCAAGTTAAAAATACACCTCTGATCAAAACAAGAAGAGCTTCTTCATTAATATCCGACGCCCCCGACGGCTAAGGATAGAAGAAAATGTTGGCTTCTAAGTCCAACATAAGTCTTCGACAACTCATCATGCTGAGGGGAATAGCATGGCTAGCCCAACTCAAACGGTAGTTGGTAAAGGCACCTCAAACCCGTTGACAGCTGAGGATTTGCTAAAAATCCTAAGGGACACGTTCCCATTTGATCCGGCGCCTCCGACGGCTAGGATAGAGGAAAATGTTGGCTTTTAAGTCCAACATAAGTCTTCGACAACTCATCATGCTGAGAGGAATAGCATGGCTAGCCCAACTCAAATGGTAGTTGGTAAAGGCACCTCAAATCCGTTGATAGCTGAGGGTTTGCTAAAAATCCTATAGTGGACTTGGCTCCACTCTTTCCTCCAAAATCCCCTACCAATTCTCATCCATAGAATGGTAGGTCTACAAAATACAACCATTACTAAGTTAACACTATACCTCTGGTAATGGAAACTTTTCAATATTCTTTGTCGAGTACAAGTTTTGTTTGTCAACTCTACACGGAGTATCAAATTTTCAAATTTGCCAAGTTAACACTACACCTCTGGCACTTCAAAATTTTCACTTGTCAATTCTCACCAATAGAATGACAGGTCCTCAAATTACTCTTATCATGAGTCAATTTTTGTCAAGTTAATATCACACCTCTGACAAATTACTGTTAAAGTTTAGCACCACACCTCTAAACAGTAATCAAGTTTCTGCCAGGTTTAATATTACACCTCTGACAGTCACTTTTCTTCAGACTTCCACACCGAAGCTGAAATGGATGATGCTAAGTTAACACCACACCTCTAGCATCAAGTCATTGCTAAGTTCAACAATACACCTATGGCCATGACTTTCCCTCGGACTTCCTTATGCAAGCCGAGATGACCAATGCTAAGTTCAACATTACACCTCTAGCATTACCCTCACTGTCAAGTTAAACATTACACCTATGACAGTGACATTTCTGAGTTAAGTTAATATCACACACCTCTGACTCACATCCTTGTCAAGTTAACATTGCACTTCTGACAAGACCACTTCCAACCCGTTAAGTTAATATCACACCTCTGACGGTAACAAACTCTCCTAGATTCCCCACGAGTCTAGTCCCACTTGTTATTCTCTTCAACAGAATAACAAGTCCACCTAAAAACATTGTTAGGTTAATACTACACCATCAACAGTGTTTCCATCAAATCCCCAGTTGAGCTCGATCAAGTTAATCCAAACACTTGATAAAAGTTCACCCTCCCTGGGGGTACCAATTCTACTTGTCACTTTCTCTTATAAAGTGGCAGGTCCATCAAAAATTTCATCTCTGTCAAGTTATATTACACCTCTGACAGTATCATGAGAGTTCCTGAAATAGGATCTTTTCTCCACAAAGTTTGACTTATTAAATTTACCATCATAATTTTGACAAAGTCAAAGACTCTTTGCTTCTATGCGTCTAACTGAAGACAAAAAGTTCAAGACAATGAAAGATGCAAAAAGAGAAGTGTCACTTTTATTATTTCCAGGTATATGAAAGTGATACAAAAAACGCTCTCTTATACAATAAGATCGAGTGTACAAAGAAGTCCCTCTCTCTCTCTCCGAGGTTGCACTCACTCCTTGAAGCCGCATCTGATTACAAGTACAGGATGGTGCATGATGTAAACATCGAAAGAGCCCTAGCTGACTAAGCTAAGAGCAATGGTGTTCTTGAGGTCCGGTGGCAGCAGAAAGTCCGGCAACCCTTCGTTCATGAGCATCCCTTCTCTCCAACAGCCATCCAGCAGACATGGAGAGTCCTCGATGTCACTTCTGGAATGGGAGAGGAAGAGGATCCTATCTGCCGCCGTGTCCACCGTAACCTCCTCGCCGCCATACTTACCCTGACCATCTCTTACCAGCAGGCATGATTGGTGCAGTGGATCTGAAGAGACCTTGGCGAGAGTCGATTCCTCGTCAGGGACATAATATATTCCCTTGTGGACGACGAGGACCATAATATATTCCTTTGTGGACGAACATCGAACAAGTTCGCCGTCCGATATATTCTCCCACGGACTTAGCGAACATGAAGAAGAATGACCAAGCCTACCTGCAAAAAAAGCAAACAGGAATCAGACAATTCAGAGCTTAGTACACTTCAACAGAAGAAAACTAAGTCACAGACGCGGCTATTTTCAAAGGCCGCAGATACGGGAATGATCCGCGCAGCGAGCCAGAGTCCTGCGACAATAAAAACAGACGCGAGCGAGATTGTGATACACACAGAATGCAAACGCGACTTAACTCCACATCCGCGTCTAAGATACAAGGTGCGCAGAGAATCAGACGCCAAAAACTGCCATCTCTCTGTTGGAGGAACAGGAGTTGCAAGATTCGGGTCTGAAGCCTTCAACCCGAGTTTGAATTCATCTAAGTCAGTGGCCTTAAAACGCGAGCTTCATGAGTAAAGCCGCGGCCAAGTACCAAGACTTCTGTACTCGCGTCCAAGGAAGTTTAAGTCGGCGGCGCAAATTCCAGAAGGAATGCACCAACCACGACTTCATAAGAAGGTCCAGATGATATCTCTTTAAGGGGTATACTGAAATTCAAACTTAGTTGGATCTAAAATGTCATGGTAAGTGGGCATGACATACCCGCAGAAGCCTCTGTTAAGAGTTGAACTATCTGCGTTGAGACGCGGACGTAAAAAGTGCTCAAAGAGACGCTTCCTGCCATTGAAATCACTTGACAGTGGTAATCCATTGAAGAGACCAAACAGAAGCATGAAAGCTCTGGGTCATCTTCATCTACAGAGGCACCTTCATCCATGGAGGCAAACCCCTGATAGGGTCCTTGAAGGGAGAAGGCAGAGTCCCTCAGAGTACTCGTTCTCAAACAGAGCACGGTCTAAGCAGCCGCTGTTAAAGAGAGGGGGTGAGTCCTATTTATAGGCAACTCCTGATAACGGTCATTAATGGTTCATTAATTAAAACCGCCGACCTTAATGACCGCGCACGACCGTCAAAGCCCAATGGGAGGCTGACGCGTGGAACGTCGCTTCGGGAAGCATCGCAGGCGCTGATCTCAAACCGTCAGTGCCGGTTTTGCATTAAAGGGCATTAACGCCCAAGTCCAATGAAAAACCGATGCGTGGACAACTGCTTCGGGAAACAACGGATGACCCGGTTTCCCAATCGTCAGCGAAGACTTGACGTTCAATCGTCAGCGAAGACTTGACGGTCAAAAGATCTCATAAAATCTTTAAGTCAGGCTGCATTAAACGCAGATAGAAAACCGCGTCCGGCTGCATTAAACGCAGTTGGGAAAGCCGCGTCCAAGAATCCGCGTCACCTTTCTCAAATTGGAAGGAGTTCACCCGCGTTTTAAGGAGCGTCCACGTGACTCAAAGTCGCGTCCCTTCAGCAAACAATGCTGCGTCCCTCGCGTCTGCTCTATCTGCGCTTTCTCAGCAAGACAAATTCGCGTTTCACTCTGTGATTGACGCTGCGTCTCATCAAAAGGACTTAGTGAAATCTAAGTTCCTATGGAATGATGACCGCGTCTCACCCTGTGATTGACGCCGCGTCTCATCAAAAGGACTTAGCTCTATCTAAGCTCCTATGGACGGATGACCGCGTCTCACTTTATGGATCAATGACGCGTCTCATCAAGAAGACTTAGAGTCGACGCCGCGTCTCATTGAAAGAACTTAGTCTTACCTAAGTTCAGTATTCACAGCCAGTGATCAGGGAGTTGAATTCATCCACAGCTAAACAAAGAAGATGGAACAAAAACTTCAAAAATTTTATTATATCGAAAATAGTAAAAGTGGATACAAACGCTCTAATAGAGTGTCCTCTTCTTTACAAAAAAAGGGAAGAAGGGGAAAAGGCTAAAAGTCTTGATCCGGCAAAGAACGGATACGCTCCCTGAGACGATGCATCTCGTGCTGACGTGCCTTCTCAGCCTCCATCATGGCTTGGACCCGCAGCTCCTCTTCAGATAAAAAGGGTTTTGCAGCCAGCTGTGCTCGCAGAGATTCCAACCTGGAGGAATGAATGATCTGGCTTTCTTCAGCCCGTGCCTTCGCAGCTTGTTGCTCCTCCAGCCTCTTCCGGACGGTGGCAAGCGTCCTCTCATTATCCGCGATCATGGCTTCCGCCTTAGCGATGGCAGACCGAGCATTGGTAATGGCGAGCTCTGCGCTTTGCCGGATGAACTCGGATTCCATTGAATCGTCAGCCAGTTTCTGACATTCAGCTTGGGAACGCTCGAGATTGCGGACCTCTTCAGCAACTTGTGCTTCCACCTCCTGTCGCTCTTGTTCCTGGGTGGCTAGGAGCCTAGTCAAGATGACCTGGGCTTCTTGAGAAGAACTAGCATTGTCCAAAAACTTCAGCTCTTTCAGGTCACTTCCCAATCGCTCCACCAACAGCATACACGACTTGGCAAGCGAGGAGCCTCCGGTTAATTCGATGTTACCGGCCATGTTTCCAAGAAACGTCCGGGCAAAGTCAAAAGCTACGCCCAGACAGGATAAAATCGATGCACGATCGCATCGCGTCAAGGAACTGCTGCACCGTTTTGCGTGTCAGGAAATCCATGGTATCATCACCCGAGGTACTCCCCGACCCCCTTTCTATCATGAGGAAAGGGGTGCAAGCCGGCTCTTTTTGCGTTAGAGTCGTGCTGACCGTCGATACGGCAAGAGCGAGACTGGCACTGGCGCTTCCGGAAGTGTTATCTCTGCAGGAACCTCCACAGCTAATGATGGAGTAGTAAGCGCAACCTCCTCAGAAGCTTCAATAGAGACCTGCTGCTGTGGCCTTTTGGAAGGGTACCGACCGTCGGACTCTCCACCTGAGCCCCCTCAGTTCCCTCTGCAAGTTATTGCGACATTAGCCACAAAGGAGAAAAGCGAAACATTTAAAATATCAGAACTTCCTTACCATCTGGGAGGTCCAGAGATGTCGAATCCTTGGGCGACTCCTGCGGAGTGGAAGTCTCCCTGGCTTCAATAGTAACCTCTTCACCCTGCAGAGTGGGTTCTTCCCCAGCCTTAGGGGTTGCTCCTCTTCCGGCAAAATGGAAGGCTCCCCAATTTCAGTAGTTGTCCTCTCTGGAGTTATCTCGGCAACTGAAGCCTCGACTCCTTCGGACTGGGTCAGCTCTTTATCGTCTCCTCGATATGCGAGGAGATTACAGCTTCAATGTCCCCGGCCAACCCTGCAGCATAAAAGAAGAATGTTAAAACATCCTCTTCAAAATGAAAAGGGAAATTAGGTCAAAAGGTGAAAAGAGTACCTTCAGCGGGAATAATCTCCAGCTGTGATACCGTTGATGGCTCACCCCCGTATGTTTCTTCCTCTGAGATGTGGGAGAACTTACTCGGATCAGGAAGAGCGGGTTCATCGCCGTAGTCGACCTCGTCCTCAAAATCGCTTTCCCCTGAGAGTGAGGAAGACGATAGCGCCACGCGCGAGACTTCTGCAGCCGGAGCCTTGCCACCAATTACCCCAGTGGTAGGACTGGGGTCAATTGCCCGAGGACTGGAGATGAAGACACAAGGCGACCCAGGTTGCTGTGCCTCATCTCTCCCTTCATGAGCAAGTAAAACCCGGGTTGAACTGAAATCCCCAGAATATCGACATCTCCTCCACTCATGATGTCGACCTCTAGCTGCTCATCCTCGTCAGCGGTGGTGGCTCTGTCAACGAGCTCCCCTTCCTCCGCAGACCTACGGTCTCTGCTGCTCGACCTAGGGGCACGGACTAAATGAACATCCTCTTCAGCTATATCTTCTTCCCTCGGTACCTCAACGACAGCAGGGATGTCTTCGGATCGGGAGACTTCGGTTGTCAAGTCTCTCCGAACCTTCTTGGGAGCAGGTTCAGCAGTTGAAGCAGAGCGTTGACGACGCTTGCTTACCGCCTGTCGAGTCTTTGTTGCTCGTGGCTCCGCCCTTGCTGCTTGCGGCTCCTCCCTTGTTGTCGCGGCTCCGCCCTTATTGCTCGTGGCTCCCTTCCCGATCTTCTCCCGACCTCCTTCTGGGCCTTCAGGTACTGGTCGATGAGTTTCGAGTGTTTACCAGACTCTGACCTTGCCTCGAGATTTGCATTGATGCTCTCAATACATGAAGACGCCGGAACAAAGTCTGATGTCTGGATGGCTTGGAAATACCAAGTGCAGAAGCTGAAGCTCATACGGCACTTGGACCCCTCGATAGGTAGACGGAAAGTTGCTCCCGTCCCTCCGGTCACACTGTAGTACCAAGCCCGAGCACCTTCGAACAAGTTCCCTTCGAAGGCGAGTCGAGCATTGGGATTCCCGACGTAGAGTTGATCGTAGCCGAACTGTCGAGCGAAACGATTCGGCATGTACGGCTCGATAGTGCATGAAGTCCCTTACCGGAAAAGCACATATCCGGGCCGAATATTGATCAACCACCAGAAGACTCCCGCGGACAACCTCGTGAAGCCATCTGGGCCCGCGGAATCAGTAAATAGATCCCCGAAAGATGCACCAGAGATCTCGGGGAAGCAGCGATTGAGCTGGTAATTCGCAGAATCTGAAAGTCGCTTCCGACGTAATATATATAAAGATCACGCTAGCTCGAATCCTCCAACCGCTGTACAAAAGGGACGGAACTCTCCCTCCAACGCACCGTCATCAGAGAAGGGCAGTGCATCACGTACCAAGCCATGAGGTACGTATATAAGGCAGCTCGATCCGAGGTTGGGGCGCTTCACCGTCGGATTCCCTCTGAGTCAACATACGGCTTGCCGTGGGAGTCGACAGTTTTCGGCGCCTCGCAGAAACTCTTGGTTAGCGCCCGCAACCCGCTCTGAATGCCAGCCGCCACGGCCGGGAGAAGGGCTATAGGGTTGCCATGAGCCAGGAGCACCGCCGGGTACACCACGTCAGCAACAATAGCTTCATGTGGCAGCGTGGGCACCACACAACGCTTCAGCCACAGCATCAAGAAGCCTGCCAACAGTGCCCTATCGGAGATAGGGGTCCGGGCTTGATGGTGGAAGCTTTCAAAAATCAGGTCAGGATCGAAACCGTCCTCGTTCGAAACCGTGGTGTAGAAGCCTTCAGAAGCCTTGTCGATCCTGTCTTCAATCTCTCTGTCGGAACTGGGAGCCAGTCGGGTTATCGGATTGTTTTTATTATTGACATCGTTGAATAAGTAACTGGCCCAAGACAGTTGCTTGACTCCCTGCGACCTCCAGGCGGTTATCTGACCGCAAATGTGAAAGTGACACATCACTTCCCAGTAAGTCTCGTACACCCGAGGAAACTCTTTCTTCAAGAGGTGGAGCTCCTCAGTGGTCGGGACATATTCCTCATAGGGAATGTCCCCTGTTGCCAGCCCCGAGACCTCATGTAGCTCGTGCAGTGCAAGGCCCATCTCTCCGACCGGGGTAAAGAATGTCCCCGTCAGAGGATTGTAGCGCTCCAGGATCCCGAAAAAGTTATGAGAGCCTGGTGGGATACCCCACTGTACGGCCCTGACCGCCGGGTACAGTCCCACACGCTTTAGCAGATCCCCAAGATCGGTGAGGACGAAACCCACCATCCTGCCCCACCCAGTAGTTCTCCGTGGAATGGACCCACCCGGGCGAACGAACCCGACCGGATAATCACCCTCCGCTTCCATGAACGCGTTGAGGAAGGTAGTGCCAAGTTGTGGTATCTCTCCAACCGGAACCTCAGACTTTGCGCGACCCAGGGAATAGGCCGAGAACCGACCTGTCATGGCTATCATGACGGTGTACTTTATGGGAACCCAAATCACCGAGAGTAATCTCAGGGACATATCGAGAAATGTCCCATTCCATCTTCCGAGGGACGGACATGTGCTGGAAGTAGGACAGCGGGAACATCCTCTCCATGTCCGGAAGAAAGAATCTTCCACCCTTTATCTGACGGAGCCATTTATAAGTTCCGTCATACACACGATAGCCGCCATCGTTGATACGATCTCCGAAGAAGAAGGCAGGCTTCTCCAGCTTGACGTGAGCATCCGTTGTGAATGCTGCATCGGTCATAAGTGCCCGAAGAGTTCTCATGTCAACATTAGAGAGCCTCTCCCTGCGATCCTGCGACTGGTCAGCAGTCACAGGGACAGTCCTTTGTAGCACAAAGGTCAAGTCCCGGTCAGCACCACCTACATGTCCAAAGTGGCGCGTCTTGGCGAGTGAGGCAGAAGGATGGGGCACTGCAAAAGAAAAGGACACTTAGTTACATACTTTATTAAAAAAAAATGTTAAGTGTTCATAACCCAGACGCAGAAGAGATAGTGGACGCAGGAATTATCAAATCCGCGTCCAGACCTGCGAAACCGCGTCCAAACGCAGAAGAGATACTGGACGCAGGAATTATCAAACCCGCGTCCAGACCTGCAGGATCCACGTCTCCACCACCAGAAGGTCATGGAATGTCCTTGATGTAACTTCTGAGGTGCGAAAAGAAGGGAGTTATCCACCTTAACCCTTCCATCACCACAACCGCCAGAAGTTAAGGAGGGTAACTCCCTTCCTTTCACACCCTCAGATTTCTAATTGCTTGGACTCAGGTGCCAGATTCATCAAAATCGGCAGCTGATGAAAGAGAACGCAAGGATCAAATCCGCGTTCTGCAAACCAAGTCCGCGTCTGAACCCTTCACAATTAGAAATATTCTAAGTGAAGAATCCGAAATGCAGGACCCAATGGCGCGAGGGCCCAAACCCGCGCCTCGGTTATCAACTCAAAGACTGCGTCTGAGACCGCGTCTGAGAATTAAACACGAGTTATATTTTGTGTTAAGGATTCTTAGGGTTCTATGAGCTTCCGTTAATGGCGAAATCCACGCCTAAAAGGCATTATACCTGGGAAAGTGACATCCTGCGCAGAGGAAGCGCCCTCTGGACCTCGGCGACAGTCGCCCGTGAAGAAGAGGCGGTTGGCTTGGTCTTGGGTGCCATCTTTAATTCCAGTAAAAGGAGATGAATAGTTCAAAAGTCCAGTAATGGAGATGAACAGTTCAACAGAGGAAGAAGAAAACTCTCTTTCTTGAGCAAGTGCGTTCGGAGAAGAAAAGATGTCTCTTTGACTGTTGCCTTTTATAGGCACAAGGATTCGCGAAGATACGCGGCGTGTGGCCCGATAAAAGCTGCAGCGAATCATCGCATGACGCGTGGAACAAATCATCGCGAAGATCATGCGTCACGACTCCGCAGCGAGTCATCATTGACACGTGGCGCGGTTCAGTTAATGAACAGGGAAGTCCGCGCGCCAAAAGGTGAAATCCTGCCGGTTCCCCAGGCCAGCTGGCGGCGTAATCATGACACGGCACAGATTCGCACCCAAGGGACGCACCTCTTCGATGGACATGCCCCGTCAGCATCTCCATAAATGCATTCGAAAGGTCGCGTCTCTCTACGAAGTCCGCGTCCGACCCAGCGGGCCCAACATCGCGTCTGCCTCATGGAAGATCGGGCGCGTTTCCATTGCCAAAGGACGCACCCTACAGAAATCGCATCTTTAAAGCAGTACCATCTCGGCTTTTCGAAAAGAACCTGCGTTCGGCCTCCTGCTTCTGCAAAATCAGTTCAACAGTACACTGACGCAAGCAGACGACCAACCACTCCTGGCTTAAAGCACACCCGTGACAGACTAAAAGCAATCGGGGAGGTTTAGACTGTGCATCTAGACACTCAACATGATCAACTCTGGTGACTTCAAAGAGTTCAAACAGTACACTCACGAAGACCAACTCCAGATAAAATCAAACCCGAAGCACTAACAGTCCAGTCATGAAAGCAAATATGGCTAAAATCCAAAGTATTTTGAAATCCGTCCTAGTTAACTGCGGAATATCGAAAACTTTGGAGGGGGTTCTGTAGGCTGTCCAAAAGTTACTGGAGGACAAGCCATTGAAAAGCAAAGTTTCAAGCTCTAGACGCGAGGGACTAACACCCGCGTCTCAGCATCAAGGCGCGTTGGCTCGACACCCGCGTCTCAGCATCAAGGCGCGACACCCGCGTCTCAGCATCAAGGCGCGTTGGCTCGACACCCGCGTCTCAGCATCAAGGCGCGACACCCGCGTCTCAGCATCAAGGCGCGTTGGCTCGACACCCGCGTCTCAGCATCAAGGCGCGTCGCCTGACACCCGCGTCTCAGCCTCAAGACGCAAAGGTCTAAAACCCGCGTCTCAGTTATAACCGCCTTGGTTAAGGGACCAATCACTGCCTACACGTAAGGAAAATCAGCCCCCATCGTGGCGTGTCTTTAGCAGGCACGTGGGTTAGTTACCGCCCATGTAGCGGGAAAGTTGGCCCTCATTGTGGAGCATTTTTAGGGGGCACGTTCACCCTGGTACCTCTATAAATAGCCCTGTTTTCTATGAAGAAGGGGAGGAGATCAGAGAATCAATCGGACGAAGAGAGACAGAGGGCGACACAGAGAGAAAAGAAGCAGATCAACTCTTCAGCAAGTTCGCTGCGTACGAGCTAGCTTTCGCCTACCTTCTCTTTTAGAGTTTTGGTAGACAGAGCTGTGTCACTCTTTCTACCGGCCGAGGAGGAGATCCCTGAAGGACGGTCATCTGGTCAACGGAGAACAAGATTCACTCTCCACCACCACACGAAGAACCCAGCCTTAAACAAAGGGGGGATTCAAGACTCAATATTCTCCCTCCCTTGTAACCAGAAGGAACAGTTTTTGTTGTAATCCTTTTCATTTGATTCAAGGAAAACTTTTACTGCAATTCTTGTCTTCTCCTTTTCCGGGTCATACAATGATGCACTGACAGCATCAAATCTCGAAGACACTCTATGGTCAGAAAAGAAGTGAAACTCAACCACTGAAGAAGATTGGGATAAGTTGAACCGAACAGCGTGTGGCTTAATCAAGTCTTGTTTGGCACAAGACATTAAGTATCATGTGTTGCACGAAATATCTGTGAGGCAGTTGTGGGAGATCCTAAAAAAAAGTATCTGACTAAAAGCATTGAATCAAGGCCGCATCTAAAGAGTAAGCTTTATAGTTTTCAGATGAAGAGAGGATGCTCCATCAACGAACACTTGAATCGCTACACAAAGCTTCTTACAGATTTAGTTAATGTGGATGTGGAGATCGATGAAGAAGGTAAAGAGGTAACTTGAACTCTTTTCCTGTAGAGGAGTACAAGACTTTTACACTTACATTGATCAATGGTAGAAAATCCCTAACTATAATGAAGTGTCGGCTGCTCTTGCTAACTATGAAATGAGGAGACAAGACATATTGCCTTCTCATGCGAGCACAACAGCAGAGGCATTGGCAGTAAGAGGCAGAGGTTCATACAGGAAGGGCAAAGGTGATCGTGAGAGATCGAAGTCTAGGCCAGATTTCAGAGATCTAAAGAAGAACAAGTGTGCCTTCTGCAAAGAATTGGGGCACTGGAAAGTTGATTGTCCAAAGGCCAAAGGTAAGAAGGAGTCAAAGACTGAGGCAAACATTGCACGAGTGGTCAGTACTTAAGCCAGTACTTCACAGGCAAGTGGATCAGACTCGGACTCATCGGTATTCTCTTTCTCTGTTACTGCTCCTATCATTGCCTACTCAGGAGATACTGAGTGGATATTAGATACTGGTGCTACCTACCATGTGTGCCCGATATGGTAACTTTGAGATGTTAGATGAATATTCAGTTGTTATGGGAGATGATCATCCATGTACCATGGAAGGTGTAGGAACAATCCACATCAAGATGTTCGATGAGATGATACGAGAGTTGAAGGAAGTGAGGTATGTACCTCAACTCAAGAGACCTTATCTCTGTTGGAGCTTTGGAGACATTGGGTCATGTAGTATCAATAAAGGATGGAGTCCTCAAGATGACCAAAGGCTCAATGGTGATTCTGAAGGCCGTCTGCCAGAATAATCTTTACTACTTGAAGGGTAGTACTGTTACAGGGCAAATGACGACTTCTACTGATTCAGATGATGACTCAACAGGCTATGACATATGAGGTTAGGACACACAGGTGAAAAGTCTTTGCAAGCTCTTGCAAAATAAGGATTATTGAAAGGTGACGGAACCTGCAAGCTAGAATTTTGTGAACATTGTGTCATCGGAAAGAAGACCAAGGTGAAATTCGGCACAGCAACTCACTACACAAGGGGGGTTCTGGATTATGTTCACACCGACGTTTGGGGACCTACCAAGACTACATCAATTGGAGGTAACCACTATTTTGTGACTTTTATTGATGATTATTCTAGGCGATGTTGGGTATATACCATGAAGTACAAAGGGAAGTCCTAGAATTATTTGTGGAGTGGAAAAGGAATTTAGAGAGAAGTACAGGAAAGAAAATTAAGGTTCTCCATTCAGCTAATGGAGGAGAATATAAGTCTGATCCTTTCCTTAAGCTATGTCGTGATGATGGCATAGAAATACACTTCACAATGAGGAAAATACCGCAACATAAACGGGTAGCAGAAGGATATACAAGACCTTGCTAGAGAAGGTCCGTTATATGTTATCTAATGCCAGACTGTCAAAGAATTTTTGGACTGAGGCTTTAGCATATGCTTGCTATCTCGTCAACAGGTTGCCTTTGTCTGCGATTGGAGGTAAAACTCCTTTAGAGGTTTGGTCTGAAAAATTTGCTCCAGATTATGATTCGCTAAAGGTATTTGTTGTCCAGCCTACTATCATGTTAAAGAAGATAAGTTAGACCCAAGAGCGAAGAAGGGAGTGTTCGTAGGATTCAAGAAATGAATAAAAGGCTGCAAAAT
This sequence comes from Agave tequilana, assembly GCA_038442645.1. Taxonomy (NCBI): domain Eukaryota; kingdom Viridiplantae; phylum Streptophyta; class Magnoliopsida; order Asparagales; family Asparagaceae; genus Agave; species Agave tequilana. Next base: position 83,390 of record JAVJIF010022405.1, read on the forward strand.
CTGAGATCCTAAGAACATGAAATTTATTTTCAGCAGAGATGTTACATTTAATGAGGCTTCAAGGTTGAAGCCTACAATCTCTCGGCAGGTGGAGATTGTCAAGACCAAAGAAGTATCGCAGCAGGTGGAGAATGATACTAATCCACCATCTCTATAAAGTTCAGTATCCTTGAGGATCATGCCTAAGGTGACACAAGGTAATGATCAAGTAGCTGAGGTAGATCCTGATGAGGAGGAGTATCAAGAACAGGTCATGGGTAATGTTCCTGAATCCGATGTCGTTAGACGACCAAGAAGGAATATGCGTAAACCAAGTTGGCTCACTACAGATATGGTTGTCGCCTATGCTCTTCCGGTCGTTGAAGAGGCAATTCCGTCCACATACAGGGAAGCTGAAATCAGTTTAAAATCAAAGATGTGGAAAGATGTCATGGAAGAAGAAATGAATTCTCTATACAAGAACGACACTTGGGAACTCACTGAGTTGCCCAAAGGAAAGAAGTCAATTGGCTGTAAGTGGGTATACACAAAGAAATAGGAATCTCTCAAAGAAGATATGATGTGCTATAAAGCCAGATTGGTAGCAAAAGGCTACGCATAAAGAGAAGGAATTGACTACAACGAGGTATTTTCTCCTGTTGTAAAGGATTCTTCAATTCGCATCCTACTGGCTCTGGTAGTACAGTACGAGTTGGACCTTGATCAACTCGATATAAATACCGTTTTTCTCCATGATGATCTAGATGAAGAGATTTGTATGTCTCAGCCGACGGGATTCAAAACTTCAGGAAAAGAAAATATGGTGTGCAAGCTGAAGAAATCTCTATATAGATTAAAACAATCTCCTAGACAATGGTACAAACATTTCGACAGCTTCATTAGAGGAAAAAGGTACACACGTAGCCATTATGACCCATGTGTGAATTACAACAAGCTACCTACAGGAGAGTATATCTATCTACTATTATATGTAGATGATATGCTTATTGCTTCAAAAATTAGATCCGCAATTGATGAACTGAAAAAGGACTTATCTTCTGAGTTTGAGATGAAAGATCTTGGTGAAGCAAAGAAGGTGCTAGAAATGGAAATTGAATGAGACCGAAGGAGTGGCAAGGTGAGCTTGACACAAAAGGGATATTTGCAAAAGGTACTTCAGAGGTTCAATAACGACAAGGATACGAAATCTGTAAGTACACCACTAACTCCTCATTTCAAGTTAAAAGCCACTATGTCTCCAAAAATTATTGAAGAACGTGAGTACTGACTCACGTGCCATACGCTAGTGTAGTTGGTAGTCTGATGTATGCAATAGTGTGTACAAGATCAGATTTATCACAAGCTGTCTCAATGATTAGTAGATACATGTATGATCCTGGAAAGGATCATTGGGAGGCAGTGAAGCGGGTTCTACGGTACATTAAAGGTACCATAGATGTTGGATTGGTATTCGAGAAGGATTCCACAGGGAAGCAAGAATGTATCAGATATATTGACTCCGATTATGCAGGAGACCTTGACAAACGTCGGTGAACAACGGGTATGTATTTACATTATCTCAAGCACCAGTTAGTTGGCGCTCTATTCTACAGTCTAGAGTCACATTGTCTACTATAGAAGTCGAGTACATGGCCGTGATGGAGGCTATGAAGGAGGCAATTTATCTTCAAGGGATACTCGATGACTTGGGGATTGAACATGATCTATGGAAAATCAATTGTGATAGTATGAGTGCTATCTAATTAGCAAAGAACCAGGTGATCAGGTGTATCATGCAAGAATGAAGCACATAGATGTCAGGTTCCACTTTGTTCGGGAGATTCTTGATGATGGTGATATTGAATTACTGAAGATTAACACAAAGGAGAATGCCGCCGATATGCTTACCAAGGTGGTGTCAGGAGTAAAATTTACACATTGTAAAGTATAGCTCCATATCCTTCTGTCGCATGAGCTTGTTGGAGCTCATTTGGATAAACTACGGATGGCTTGATCCCTTGGGCAGGGTACGTAGGCAGCCACACTGGTGCAGCCACTTTCGAGTCGACAGATCCTATGCTGAGATCGGCTCATACTTGACAAATCTTCACCAAGATGGAGAATTATAGGAAGAGAGAGGTATGACAACGATCAGCAGCAATCAGAGCTAAAGACGAAGACAGACCAATAGCAGTTAACGGTCGACCGTGCCGGTCGATCGGTGTGCACCAACGTGCATAGGCAATAACGGTCGATCGCCCGGTCGACCGCCGCAAAAGGACGGCCAACCGCACGGTCGACAGACTGACAAGGCTTTGCTCTTGGGTTGGAGCGGTCGACCGCTCGATCGACCGGGACTTGGGTCGGTCGACCGGCCGGTCGACCGACAGACGGATTCGGAATTCTTTTCTGAATTGGAAACGAGTCCAATTGAAGTTTTCAAATCTTCTGGGTCTCCTTGGCTATAATAAAGGGGCAGAGTCCTCTTCATATGTATGCATGAAATTGTATTGATTATTGAATCAATAAAGCTCTCTCTTTCTTGCCCCGAGGATGTAGGCAATTTACCGAACCTCGTTAAATCTTGTGTTTTGTTTTTTCTCTCTATTGTTTTCTTGTTCTTGTCACTAGGTGGTACTTCTCTACTGCATCTGTGACTGAAGGGTTCCTCATTGATTATTGATCTGCGCACAACAATTGGTATCAGAGTCATGCCCCAAACTTAGTCGCGTGTGTGGGTGATGTTCAACGATGTAGATCCCCCCAATAGCACAAAGGTGCAATGGGCCTGGCCACCCTACTGGCGCAAAAAGCCACAATAGGCCCCTGTGAAGCTAATGTTGAGCTCTCGAGAAATTTAGTAGTGGTGCTCCTTTGCAATGGGCGTGCAGCTTCCCACGCGGTGTAGAGGAGTGACCGACTGCACCTTGGTGCTTCACATAAGGTGTGCCGCCACCTCACGCAGTGAAGAGCTGGATCTCGATAAGCATTTGATCTTCCAGTGTGAAGATAGTTGAGCATGCAGGGAGACTCTTTGTTCGAGAGGGGATTGTTGGGATTTGGGTCGAACAAATAGTCCCACATCGGCTAGACGTGGGGATGGTCTTGGGTATATAAGGATTTGGGCAACTCCACTTCGAAGGCTAGTCTTTTGGGATAGTGTCCCAATTCCTTCAACAGATATCATTTTTTCACATCCGCCAATTTTTGTATCCGTCTCCGAAGATTGAGTGCAGATACGGATATGATAAAAGCAATACCTGATCCGTATCCAATCTGATGGCACCCCTAGCCATAATACCCATATTTCCTCTCAAATTTCCCATTTATCAAAATAGGGAAGAAAAAAAAAACTACCTTTTAGCTTTCCCTCTGCCTCCCCCTTCCTTGCCTCCTCCCACCGCACTTCCGCCTCTACCTTCCCCTTCTACCCTCCCAACCCTCAACCCCTCATGCTCCCTTTGCCTCCACCTCCCACTTCCTCACTTCGCCACTCCACCTCCTCCAACTGCCCCTTACCATCACCCCTTTCGCCTCCCACTTCATCTCCCCCTTGCCGGCATTCACCTCATGCTCCCTCCGCTTCCACCTCATGCTCTCTACCCTTCCACCTCTACCTAACATTGACTCCTTCGCCTCCTCATTACCCACCACCGCCCCCTCCCCTCTTCATGCCGCCCCCAGCTCCGCCCCTTTCCCTAATCCTCCTCCACCTACCCCTTACCCCCTCCGCCGACTGCCACCTCCTCTCGTTGCCTCACTCCTCCCCTCCTCGTCTCTCCGCTATCCCTTACACCGCCTATTCTCTATGTTATATTACAAGGAGGGATAATTTTGTTTCTCTCTTTTTGCTGTGAACAATTGTGTGATATAGTTTATTCAAAGTACGAAAGTTTATGGTATTTTATTGCATTTTTCGATGTTCATTATATATATATATTTCAAAACGGCTTCATCGTATTTTAGTGAATTTTAGCCTACTATAATCACAACATGAGGTCCCCAAAGGTTGCATTCAAATTACAATTAAATTTTTAATTAAATGATTTTCTTTCAGATTAGAGTAATATCTTAATTTTCTTTTTAAAAATCTTCATCAAATTGAGAATCTGATTTGATATGCATTACTTTTTAAATAGAACCTGAGAAGTTTTGGAACAATGTTCAAGCAATATGCATATGGTTGAAGCTTCCTAATGGTAGGTCTGATCGATATTTGTTTAGAAGTTACAACTGTTTTTAAATGATATAGACATCATTTTCACAAAGTTAGAAAGGACCCTCCTTTTTCTATCATTTGCCAAGTGCTATGTTGGAGGAGATTTCTCTAGCAATATCAAGTGAGACGAGCAGTGTATCTTCAGTACATTACAAATTTCAAATTGTTGACATTTATATAAAGACCACTATGAGAATTTCTTTTGCATATCTATTTGCAATATGGGAATTCTTGACATTTATGCTCTTATTTTGGAGGAAGTTTTGTTGCACGTATAGATATGGTGTATTAGAGAAGTGCACGTGCCATGCACGTGAATCTATTTTTTATTTGAGCAATCCCTAAATTGATATGGAGATCTATTTTATATTTTTATACGACCTGTTTATTCTAGAAAAAATATGGATAAAAACAATAAAGCAACACATACTAAAAAGAAGGAAACAAAAAAGAAAATCTAGAAGGAACAAAAGATTGATCAAAGAATAAATAAAAGAAAATTCAAAAGAAAAAATACTTTGAAAAAGAAAAAATTAGGGAGAAAATAAAGTAATAGGAATAGGTGAAAGAAAAAAAAGAAATGAAAAAAAGCAAAAAGTAAAGTAGAACAAAATCATTCATAAACAAGAAAAATTGAAGAAAAAACAAAAATTGTGAAAAAGTTGGCAAGAAAAAGAAAAGAAAGATTTGAAAAAGTTTAGAAAATGTAAAGTGAAAGAATAATAAAATATAAGTAGTCAGAATATACAAACAAAAATAACAAGAAAACTAAACAAAAAATACAAGTAGGAATTTTGTAAAGTTAAAAAAGAAGAGTTCAAAAATAAATAAAGAAATAGAGAGAAAAAGATAAGGAATCAATTAAAAAGCTAAAAATTGAAAAAGAAAGAATCGAATAAAATTAAAGTTCAACATATTCAAAAACTTTAAACAAAAAAAATAATCTAAAGGGAAAATGAACCTAAAAGAACATAATAAAGTAAAATGAGAAAAGAATCTTGAAAAATGAAACTAAAAATTCAAAAATAAAAAAGAAAGAACAATAAAGCTGAATAGAATTTAAAAAGGAAAAAGAACTTGGAAAAAAATAAAAATAAATTGTGAAAAAACAAGGAGGAAAAAAGTTAAAGAAAATCTCAAAAAGTAGAAAAAAAATTTATGAAACTAAAAGAAACAAAACATTATAAACCAATTAAAGAAAATAAAATTAAATGAAAAATAAAGAAAAGAAAAAAAGAAGATAGAATAAAAATGAAAAATCTAAAAAAGAAAGAGAAACAGTTTATAAAAAATAAAAAATAAAAACATAAAATAAAACTAAAATGTGATAAATTAAAAAACCAATAAGGAAGTTAAAATAAAGAAAAACAGAGACAGAAAGGTTAAGCAAAATTTAACAAAATACTGAAAAAATAAAAATATAATTAAAAATATAAGAATATCTTAAAAAGAAAGAAAGAAAATTTTAAAAAAGAAATGAATATAAATAATTCATGAAAAATGAGTACAAATAACAAGAGAGTGTCCCAAAAAAAATCTCAAAAAAATAAAAAATATTAAAAACATGCAGAGTGAAAATGGAAAATTGTCAGGGAAAACTAGGAAGAAAAAATGATAAATTAAAATGTAATAAAAAAATTAAAAATAGAAATTTGGCCGAAATCAAAAGACTAATAAAAATATAAAATGAATGAAACTCCAAATGGAAATATTATAGAAAAAGAAAGAAATATTACAACTAATTCATATTTTAATATTATTTAAATTATTAATGACCATATTTAATTATAAAAAATTGGGGATTTCATTTCAGCCACTTAAGTCAAACCTTAATTAAGAAAAAACTCACTTGCATAATTTCATTCGCTTCAGCCACTTTCTTTTTTAACAGTGAGGATGTGCGCTCGCGTGTCAAGCTCTGAAGCGCTTATCAGTGGCCAAAGACGAAAATCCTCTAAGCAATAACTTAAAAAAATAGACCACTTCGAAAATGCTCTGGGTCTGAGGACTGCGATTATGATCGCAATCCTCGCAAAAATATCTTATTTCTGATGACTGGGACTATGATCGCAATGCTCACAAAATGCACTATTTATAAGGACTTCGACAATGATAACAGTCCTCACAAAAATATTATATTTCTGAGTATAGGACTGTGACCATGATCACAATTTCACAAAATGTCTTATATTTGAGTCTTTATTAGGACTGCGACACAGTGATCGCAGTTCTTGCAAAATGCCCTATTTCTGAATTAGTCTTCACAGACGACTGCGATCATCAGTTGCAATCCTCATATCAGCATCGTCATCATCAGCCCCCCGTCCACTGACATTGAATGTCCCTAATGCTTTCAGATCTAAACACAAATAAAACTCATCGCGAGCACGAACAAACGAGATTTACAAAAGATTGATTCCAAAAAAATTCCATCAGAGCAGCCCCCTTCCAACCCACGACGACCTGTTCGCGTAGGTTGACTTGCAAATAACTCTACGTTGGGGTCAAGATTGAGGGTAAGAGCAACGTGGGAGTGATGGGGAAAGGTAAAAGAGAAAATATAAATATATAAAGAAGTGGTGGTTCGAAGGAGTCAGTTTATGCTAACGTAGATAAGGCTGTAGCGAACAAAATTATAAAGCTGAGTTTTTTTTCTAATTATGAAGCAATTTAGTTTTCTTAAAAAAAATAAAAAATTGATTTGAACAAGGATGTGAATCAAATAAAAGTTGAACATATTCACAAACTATAATGAATAAAATAATTTGAAGAAAAAAATTATGTAATATTGTATTTCTCATATCAATCAAACAAAATCCAATTACTAATTCGATCAGTTTTTGTTGTTTCCATACCAGATGATTAAGTCTTAAAGTAAAAAAAATTCATTTTTCTTTCGCTATTTGATATCGTGCTACGAGAGATCTCATATTCAAAACTGAGCTATGACAATCTTTGTCATGAAAAAAATTGAAAAAAAAGAAAAGTTAATAAAAGATATTTACTCCAAAAGTAATTAAAGAGTTTTTATAACTTCTTAACAATATAAAGATTAATTTACTATGTCTTTGCTAATCTAATAAAAACTATTCGATGTGATCATTTAGTCGCGGCTCAAACACTATTTATTAAATATAATATGTCATCAAATATTTGGATATCATCCAAGTATAGCACAGAAAATTCAAACAGGGTGAGTAACTGTGACCCTTGAAGGTATTATTAAGAATATAAATTGGTAAAAAAAAAAAAAGCCGCTCCTACTCGCCGCCGCCAATCACCAGCCGCCAACGACCTAGCCGCTCCTCCTCGCCGCTGATCTAGCCGCGGCCACCCTCCCCACCATTCCACATACAGGGGGCAATAGATCGAGGAGTTTGAGAGTGATGCTCTCCCAGGGCTGAATCTTCCATGGTTGATTCCTGCCTTGTCTCCTCTTCAGCTATTGTTCCCTCCTTTTCTTTCGGTGTTTCTCTCCCTGGTCTGCATTTTCTAGGTGACTCCCATCCCCTTTTTAGGGCTGGTCTCCCTGGTCTGCATTTTCTAGGTGACTCCCATCCCCTTTTTAGGGCTGGTGGGAACTGCTGGTGATTTCTCATGGTCAACCAATTGAGTTCTATGAGGCCGGCCACTAGATCCCGAGTTGGGATCTCTAAGGACGTTGATGGAAGGTTGTCGGATGGTAATGAGGCACCGTCGCCTATTCATGCTCAGCAGAAGATTGTTGTTGCTGCAGATGTGGTGCGGCAGCAGGATAATGATGATGTGCAGGTGGATGTTGCCTCTTCTTCTTCTGACTCTGAAGATACTGGGGTTGATGCGGGAGAGGTGGGGATCGAAGGGTGTCAGTTTCCCACTTATTGCCGAAGACTGGTGACTCGGTGGCAGCCAAGGTGTTTGTTGGAATGCCACAGTTAGAACCTGCTGATATTGAGAAGAATAGGGGTTTTGTTTCTGCTGTAGTGGGGACAAAGAAGGGGGCTGATTCTGCTAAAAGAGCCCCGTGGGTTAACTTGTTCAAAGACAACCGCAACTTAGGCAAGGGCATCAAATTGAACATGGTGGATTCCGCGGAGGATATATTGCATCTTAAGGATGAGGATGTCGATGATGTTGCAGAGATATGGGGATTTTGTTTAGTGGGCCTATTTTCAGGTCGATTCCCTGGCATGGATGCGGTCAGGACTATTCGAGAGGGGTGGAAGGTTGAATGTAACCATTGGATCCATCGTTCGGGATGGATAGTATTTAAATTTAAGTCGGAGGAGGATAGACTTAGTGTCTTGAACGGGGGACCATACTTTATCTATGGGAGAAGCTTGATGCTGAAGAACATGCCAAGATGCTTTAGATTTGGAGGTGAAGAGTTTGCTACAGTTCCGGTATGGGTTCAATTACCGGACCTTCCACTTGACTGTTGGAATGCCCGCGCTTTGAGCAAAATTGCGTCCAGAATTGGGAAACCCATCACCACCGATAAGATGACCTTAACTAAAGAGAGGCTTTCCTTTGCTAGGGTGATGGTGGAGGTGGATGCTTCAAAGGAACTCGTTTCATCGTTGGAAATCAAGCTTCCGACTGGTGATATTTATAACCAATTAGTGGTATTCGAGATTACACCAAAATACTATAAGAAATGCAAGGTGTTTGGCCATATTGAGGGGGACTGTAGCAAAGTATTGGAAGGGACAAAGCAAGCTGCTTATGTGCCTAGGAGGATGACCCGGCCAGGTGGTGTGGCTATGCACAAGAAGGGGGAGACTAGTGGGAATATGAGCGTTGTCATGGCGACATCGGGTAAGGCTACGCCTATGGGTGCTCAGTCGGTGAATCGGGATGTTGTGGTGACGCATGGGGATGGACTGATTGGGGGCAGCAAGCCTAGGAAGGGTAATATGGACCCTATTCTGCTGCCAGGAAAATCTGTTCTGGCAGCAGAAAATTCTGATGTGCCAGAACAGTCTGAGCTGCGACCGGTTGACGCTGGATTGCACAGGCTACCTGATGCGGGTTTGGGACATGCGGGGACCAGAGTTCTTAATAATATGAAGCAGAAGATGGGTCCTGAAATCAGATCGGATGTAGCTGACAGTCTACTAACCGAGGATGTGGGGCATGGTTCGTTGCCGACTTTGGAGGAATCTTCGATCCAGACTAGAGAGCCGTTAACTGAAGGTGGCAGGGAGAAGGAGACTGTGGTGGTGACACAGGGTCGTCAGGCGGTTGTGAGGGAGAATAGGAAATTGACTGCGAAGGGTCTCAGCTTCGCCTCAATATCTAAAGGAAAAGCGAAGGGGAACCCCTTCAATCTTCCAAATGAGGTTGGCATTTTGGAATATCAGGGGTTTCACCTACCCCTGAAACAAAAAGGTGTTGAGGCAATGGTAAGGAAGAGGGAGATTGGTTTACTGGCAGTACTGGAGACTAAACTCTCGGAGTCTGGACTGGAAGTGTTCATGTGTAGGAGGTTTAAAGGATGGAAGCAGGTCAACAACTTTGCGTCTCATGGTGGAGGTAGAATCTTAATCCTGTATGACCCATTGAAGATTCAGTTAGATACTCTGGAGGTCCTCCCTCAGATTATTCACTGCAGGGTGGTATGTAAGGTATCATCCGTATCTTTCCTTGGTAGTTTTGTTTATGGGTTCCATTCCATTGTGACTAGGAGGAGCCTATGGGAGAACTTAATTAGTTGGGGTGATACTCTATCGGAGCCTTGGATTCTGATGGGGGACTTCAACAATATCTTGAGACAGGAGGAGAGGGTGTGTGGTGCGATGTGTCACACTACCAATTAAAGACTTTACTGAGTGTTGTGATGAATTGGGACTGTCGGACTTACAGTTCACGGGATGCCACCTGACTTGGACCAATGGTACTGTCTGGTCTAAGTTGGATAGAGTGATGGCCAACCCACTTTGGCACCAGAGAGCCTTCTTCTGCCATGTGAAATTCTTACCTTCTGGTTGTCTATCTGACCATTCCCCTGGAGTAGTTTCTTTACTTGAGCGGCCCCGAACGGTAAATAGACCTTTTCGATTCTGGAATTTCTTGGCAGGTCATAAGGACTTTCGGGAGACTGTTAGATCTGGCTGGGAGGTTGAGATTGTAGGTTCTCTTCAATTTCAGTTTTGTCGCAAGCTTAAGCTATTGAAGGACCCGTTGAAACTTCTCAATGAGAGGAACTTTGGGCATATTGCTTCTCGAGCTGATCGGGCTAGGAGGCTCCTTAAACTGGCTCAGGTTCAGATCCAATCTCAATTTGATAATTCTGAACTTCGGGAGAAGGTTGTGGAGTTACGTAAGAATGCATTGGCCTTATCTAAGGCGGAGATGGACTACTTCTACCAACTGGCTAAATGCACCTATGTTTCTAAATCTGATAAATGCACAAAGTTCTTTCACAGCATTGTGAAAAGAAACAAGGGACGGGGTTATGTGGCGGCTATTTCCAAGGAGGATGGTTCACTGACGGAGTCGACGGAGGTAGCATTGGAATTTCTTCGTTACTTCGAGGGACTTCTGGGTGCTAGTTCTCAGGTTGAGCATGTCGACCCTCAGGTGCTTCAGTGTGGAGAGGTTATCTCCTCTCATCAAGCTTGTGATCTGTTGAAGGAGGTTACCTCGGAGGAGATTAAGGAGGCGCTATTCGGTATTGGGACTGACAAGGCCCCGGGTCCGGATGGGTATAGTGCACTCTTCTTCAAGATGGCGTGGGATATTATTGGTGTTCAGTTCTGTGACGCCGTCAAGGAATTTTCTTATCAGGATCTCTTCTGAAGCAAATGAATCACACTTTGATTGCTTTAGTGCCTAAATCTGCTCATGCTAATTCTGTGAGTGATTTTTGGCCTATTGCCTGTTGCAATGTGATCTATAAGGTGATCTCTAAAATTCTGGCTGCGAGGCTACGACCTGTGCTCGGTGGAATTATTGATATTTCGCAATCTGCTTTTGTGGAGGGCCGGAGTATGATTGAAAATATTCATTTGGTCCAAGAGTTATTGCGAAAGTATAACAGGAAGAGGGTATCCCCGAGGTGCTTGATTAAAGTGGACCTCCGGAAAGCTTATGATTCGGTCTCTTGGGAATTCCTTGCTGAGGTGCTGACTGGTCTTAAGTTCCCGGACAGATTTATTGGATGGATTATGCAATGTGTAACCTCTCCATCTTATTCTATTGGCCTGAATGGAGGGATATGGGGGATGTTCAATGGGAAGAAGGGATTGCGACAGGGTGATCCTTTGTCTCCTTTTCTTTTTCTTCTATGCATTGAATATCTGTCGAGAAGTCTAAAGGTAAGTACAAACAGGTTGGGTTTCAAATTCCACCCTAGGTGTGGAAAGCTTAGGTTGTCACACCTGGCATTTGCTGATGACCTTATGCTCATGGCTAGAGGAGACATTCCTTCTGTCAGTATTATTATGGATAGCCTCAGGAATTTTGGATTGAAATCGGGCTTGTGTGCTAATTTGCTCAAGTCTAGCCTCTTTACGGCGGGTGTATATGGAGAAGAACTTATTCAAATGAGGCAGTTGACTGGTATCCCTGTTGGTGCGATGCCTTTCCATTATCTCGGTGTCCCGTTGGCGGCTCAGAGACTACAGTTGGCTCATTTTGCACCTTTTGTTGATAAAATAACTATGTATATCAACTCTTGGATGGCTTCTAGCCTTTCTTTGCGGGTAGAGCTGAGCTTATCCGATCAGTGCTACAAGGAGTGGATTGCTTCTGGCTATCTATTTTTCCGGTCCCGGGTGCTATCATAGAGAGGGTAACTCGGCTGTGCAGGAATTTCTTGTGGCATAAGCGCCATCATCCGGTTTCTTGGAAATCCATGTGCTTGCCAAAATCGGAAGGTGGATTGGGATTCCGAGATCTAAAAACTTGGAATGATTCCCTGCTAGCAAATCCTTTTGGAACATTCACAAGAAAAAGGATACTTTATGGGTGCGTTGGGTGCATCATATCTACCTTAAAGGGGATGTCGATGCTTGGGACTGGAAGTGTATAAGGGACGACTCGCCATTGCTCAAGAGGCTAGTTGCGATTCGTGATAAAATCTGCCTTGTAGAAGGGTCCGTCGAGGCGGCAAAGAGGAGGTTATCCTCCTGGGCGGTAGGTGAGCGGATGTGTATATCGCTCGGATATGAGTTTTTTCGATATAAGGGTTCCAGGCTAACTTGGCCAAGCTCAGTTTGAAATTCGTATGTCACACCAAAGCATGCTTTTACTCTTTGGCTTGCAGCGCGGAAGAGGCTACCTACAAAAGATAGATTGACCTTTCTTCAGGTTGAGGAATCGTGTGCACTCTGTTTTGGTAATAAGGAATCGGCAGATCATCTATTCTTTCAATGTTCCTTCTCTGCTATGGTTTGGAGATGCATTAGAGATTGGCTGGGGATCTCTCGGGAGATGTCGACTATCTCTAGTGCTCTTAAGTGGATAAAAAAGGAGGCGAAGGGTTCCAGTGGCAAAACAAAAGCTAAAAAGGTGGCCCTTGCTTGTACTGTTTATCATATTTGGAATGCCCGCAATAGGAAAATTTTTGAAGGCCAGACTCAGGAGGTGGTTTCTACCGTCTTCAAGATCAAGCTGCACATCTATAGAACTGTATTCGCTTTGATCCAAATGCCACTGTGGAGTTCTGAGAGATCTGGGATTTATGACAGAAAAGATGGGCTGCCAGCAGAATTAGTCGACTAGTAGGTGTTTCTAGTCGACTGGATTCAAGTATAGTCGACTAACCTTTTTGGATTAGTCGACTCCTGTGGCAACAGAGAAGACGGATACATCCAGATCAACTTTTCAGTCGACTTAACTTTGTGGTTAGTCGACTTGGTGCAGGTATAGTCGACTAGGCTTTCTGACCTAGTCGACTTGGTGCAGGTATAGTCGACTAGTTTTTCTGAATTAGTCGACTGGTGCAAAAACAGAGAACGATACTACATCCAGATCAACTTTCAAGTCGACTTGTAATTGGGGTTAGTCGACTACATTCTTAGTCGACTGATCTAATTGATAGTCGACTAATAGGCCTTTGATTTTGGGTTGTGGGGATACATTGTAATGGGATAGTGAGCCAGGAATTGGCAGTTAGGGGAGTTTATACTGTATAGCCGGTTTGGCTTTCATACAGTTTCGATAAATAAAATTTACATTCTCCAAAAAAAAGAAAATTCAAACAGGGTGTTAGATCTAAGCTTCCAATTTTCTGTCAATTTGTCAAATTCAGCATAAACAATATCTAGTTCCTTAAACCCACAAAAAGAAAAAAAAAAAAAACTGAGCATTCTCCTACTAAATTTAAAATAAAATGATGATGATTAGATGAATGAGCAGATTTCAACATGCCTTAGAGATGGAGATAACTTCTTTTGTGGAGGAGAGAGCAGACCTGGAAACCAAATAAAACTACAGAGCTTTGAAGGAAGCCACAGGAAAGCACCAGGTTTAAGCTGACAAATAATAGAGATTCTCTGTCATTGCCATGCACAGTTCCACTTGATATACGAGTAACCTCTTTTTCTAACTTTGGAACTTCTAAAAATTAAGTAATTTACTCAATATTTTATTGACAAATACACAGTAAACAGATAGTATTGATTACTTAAAACAATAACATATATATGTTAGCTATTTATTTACTTTGTATTCCATCAAAAAGCATAGCACCTACCAAATTGATAAAAACAATCCCTAATTTTTATAAAATTTTCAAAAAGTCATTTCTCTTTCTTCCCCTCTCCTTCTTCCTCCTCCTCCTCCTCGCACCGCCCTCATCTCCTAGCCTTCTCTCGCCGGTCGAACCACCCCCTCTTGGGAGGCAAGGATGGGAAGACCCACCCCTCCCCACCCTCGCCTGTAACCCTCTCCCTCCTCCTCCTCGCCTTCAAGAGGAGGGAGGGGCGGGGACTGCCGCTTGTGAAGAGGAAAGAAAAAGATAATTTAGAGTTTTACTAAGTGATAAATTTATCTAAAATATCAATGATATTTTGATAGTTATTAAATGAAAATCTTTATCAACTTGATGGGTGCTAATATCTACTCCCCTTACGTAACCGTGACTGGAGATGATAGAGATACCGAGAAAATGGGCAAGTTAACCTCTCATTATCTTGATTAAAATCTTGTGGCAGCTTGTTAATTGATTCGAGTACGGGAGTTGTGTCGGTTGCGTTGCAGATGGGAACTCTCTTTGGCCCACCTCATTACATAATTGCCTGAGGCTGCGGAATTCCCTGACCTCTTTCTTTAATAAATAAAAGACAGACTCACTTGCCATTTTTCTGTGAGTTGCTTTTTTCATTTTTTTTATTTTTGATAGTCAACAAAAGAGAGACAAATACAGAGAGAAAACCGCCTTCGCTCAAGCCGTCTATGTCCTCATCTTCCTGCTCAACAAGGCAGTCGTCAAGAGTGCAGAACGAATCAATTGGTGGCAAGCGAGCTTTGAATTTTTTTCCCCCCACTTTCATCGATTTTGTGGCAGCTTTAGAAATCCACAGCCGATGGCTCTTCAGAAAATCCATCAGTACCTTCCCCTTTATAGACTAAAAAGTGTGTCCAGGCATTTTCCATCTTCTTATTTGCTTTTACACATACACCCCCCGCTAGTATTAATTTTACAATAGCTTTACTTTTGTTTCAGAAAATTGCGAAGCATCTCGTTTCTTTGGTTTGGATTTTAGAAGCGCTAGATCATTACATCTCTTTTTTTTTTTACTTCTTGCTGATGGTTTTGTGTCAATCCCTCAGGAATTTGGCAAGAAGTTAGGTCAAAATCCAAATTCGAAACTTTTGTGAAATCATCCACGTATTTTTCTTTGTATGCCTCGAAGAGTTGTCGTCATATACAATTGAACAAGACTTGAACAGAGGAAAGTGTTCAGAGTTATGCTTTATAGCCACTCCCCTTTTTTACATGAGAAATGGGTCTCACACATATTAGGTATATCAATCTGTTAATACTATGCTAATGGCATCCATTAATTCTAAACTGGGCAAAGTTTCAAAAAAATCTCTTATTTAAAAATAATTTGAAAAATACGCCCTTCAAAATATTTTTAAGAATGGCCCTATGACACATCATGTCATCGCTGGCCGCCAGCGCGACGCTGATACTGTCAGGGGGCAGTTTTTGGTTTATTCGGAGTTGCCAATCCGGGCGAACTAATATTTTTTTCGCTATGTTTGGTCGACTGGGGTTGCCAACCATGGTCGGCCAATGTTTTTTTTTTTTTTTTAGTTTTTGGACTTGGTTGGGGTTGGCAAGCAAGACTTGAGCAATAATCTTCTCATTTTGGCTCCAATGTGCATGCAAGACAAATTTTAAAAAAAATATGTTTTTCAGTCGGCCAGGGTTGCGAGCAAATATAGCACAAAAATTAAAAAAAAAATGTTCAACCGGGTAGTCAACCCTGGTTGAAACAAAAACTGCCCCTCGACAGCGCCATCGTCACGCTGGCGGCGCGCTGACGCGACGTGTCAAAGAGCAATTCTTAGAAATGTTTTTGGAGGATGTTTATGTTAACAACTACAAAAAGACAAGCTCGTGGGTAGCACTTCAACCGGTCTAAACGACGTCTACACTTGGTGACATTTACAAAAGTCAGAGTCATGGACGAGCTGATGACCAGGTTTATACCCACTTCAGAGGCCAAAGCAGGCCTATAAGGTTAGGTCTGTTCCAACACCTAACCTCGCGTGAGCCCAAAGGGAGCTAGTTTCGCTCATAACCTTGTCAAAGGCCAAAGTCACTAACTTCGCACGAAGCTTCAATCAGCCCCGCTGAGGGCTAACATTAACTTTGCTGAAGCTTTCTCACCAACTCTGGTAAAAGTGTGGCTCAGCTTCGTTCTGAGCTAACCTTCTAGGTTCGCTTGAAGCTTCACCTAGCTAATCAATTGAACTAACTTTTAGCCTCGCTTGAGGCCCTGAATATAGCCTCTCCCGAAGCTTTTTGGATAAGCTTCGCATGAAGCTCTCATCTAGCTCCGCCACGAGCTTCGCCAGGTCATATAACCGTTCTGCAAATCCCCTAGAGGGGATTAGCAGTTATAACTCCACTTCTAATAGTGGAGTTAGTTGCTTTAGTGGGCGGTTACACCACCCACTTGGTCCCACAATAAGTGGAGACGTGCAGGTGGGTTCCAACACCCTAACTTCGCCAAAGGCTCACTTTTAGCTTCGCTACCAGGCTATATCAAGCCTGGCGCGAAGCTAATAAGCTGATTCAGCCTTGCTGAATTCAAGAGGCAATTACACCCCTATTTTTGCTATAAATAGCCCCTTGCAAGAGAGAAGAAGAGCTGAAAATTATCGGAGATCTAAAAGACTTTTAGCCCAAAAGTGTCCTCTGGCTTTTAAGCTTCCAAAGCTCCAGAGCCTCAACTCTATTTCATTCAGGGTCCCAACACTCTAAGTCTTCTATCTTCAGAGGATTTTCGGAGCCAGGCAAGAAGGAAATTCCCTCGAGAAGGCTTGAACATCCGACCGATTGCATCGTCAATGAAATAAAGTGGTCACGCGCTGATCAGATTCCCATCAGCATACCTTCCAAAGAATCTCAGAGGAGATCTACTTGTAATTCTTTTTTTTCTTTCTTTAAAAGAATTACTTGTAATTTCGCTTCTCGATCTTTTGTAAGTTTTCCCACATAACCAATGGAAAACAAGATGACCACTCCGCTGGGGATGTAAAGTCTTCTTCCGCAATAAAGAGATGATGTCGCAATGCAATGGTCAGAGTGCTGAACCCATTACCGTCGAAAATTTGGTCATCCACTTTGACCAAGAGAAGTTCGAGAAACTCCTCTCTGGGGGTGATCCAGTACTCCATACACGAAAAACAAGAGGGTCTCCGTAGCCAAAGCTCCACCGGCTACAGATCAAAAAGCAGCTCCAACTGAGGTCGTGGTCCAAGCCTATGCCAGCCGCGTGCCCGGTTAAGCGAGCCTCGCTTCAATTCCCTTCAGCCTCAACCGAATCTAAGTTGACATCTTTTAACGTGTGTGCCTTAATGAAATATCTTTTAACATGTGCATGATAAGGGTGAATGATATGAGTTATACACATGATTTTCATGCTATTTCATTTTTGTATACTCATACTAGTTTTTCTTATATATGTTTGCTTCAAATTTCAAGTGGTATTTCTTTTTTCATACATATATATGATTTAAATTGTACTTATTTACAATGTCATACATTTTAAGCACAAACTGTTTATGCTAAGTTTGACTTAATTCTAAATGTTATTTGATATTTTACAAGCTTATGCATTGATTACAATTGGTATTTTTGGTATCAAAATGTGCCTCTTGTTTCACCTACAATTGGTATCAAAATCTACTATTAGTATCTTAAAATTTTTGTTTATTTATAAGTGGTACCAACATTTATTTTGTTAACAACAATTTTGAAATCACCTAGAGGGGGGGTGAATAGGTGATAATGCTAATCTATTGAACTTAATGCGGAATTTAAAAACTAATTGCAATTACACAAGATGCAAGTAACAAGTGATGCACACAACCAAGCCAAGCATATAGATGTGAATGATCAATATGAAATAATGCAAGGCACAAAGTAAAGAGAGAGAGAGAGAGATAGAGTAAGAGTCAAGGGATCAAGCGCAAATAACAAGATATGTTTCGAGGTTCGAGCACCCAGCTCTACATCCCCGCCTTCACCCAGGAGGATTTCAAGTCCACTAGCTTGTCCACAAAAGGACTCCCACAAAGGGAACCTCCACCGAGGATTTGGGGCAATAACAATTACAAGGAGTACCCAACTCCTCTCCGTACAAGCACAACCTCCTCCTTGAGGCAAAGCACCAAGCCAACAAACAATCACCTCACAACTTGAGGGATTAGCACAAAGCTTACAAAAGGATCACCTCACACCTTGAGGGATACAACCCAATAGCACAACCTCCTCAACACAATGAGGGAAAGGCACAAAGCCAAGCTAAGATAGGGTTTACAACTTGGTGGTCTAACAAACAACCACAAACAATCTCTTTTCCCACGCAAAGATCCTATAGAATAAGATAGTAGATGTAGCTCAAGTGTGAAGAAAACCAAAGGAATGAAAATCAAAATCTCAAAGAAATCTTTGGAAAAACTAGAAACCAAGATGAAGAAGTTGAATCAAAATCTTTTCCCAAAATTCTTTCTTGATTTTTCAAACCCTAGCAAAAACACCAAATAGATTGTTCAATTAAAGCCCAAAAACTTCTTTTGATTGCTATGAAAATACTAGAAAAAGCTCAGAAAATTCGTCCAAAAACTCTTAGAGAAAACTGGCCATTAATGGGGTATTTATAGCCCCCAGAAAAATATAGCCGTTGGCAGCAAATTCTGTCAAAAATGAACTACTGGTCGACCGGTTGGTCGACCGGCCAACGGTCACATTTGACCGCTGGCAGCTACCGGTCGACCACTCGGTCGACCGGCCCCAGAACCAGAGAGCAACGCTCTCTGGCCGGTCGACCGCTCGGTCGACCGGGAGCAAACAGAGAGCAACCTGCTCTCAGTCGGTCGACCGTGCGGTCGACCGGCTCATGGGGCAGCCAGCGTGCACGTATCCGTGCACGTCGGTCGACCGCTACGGTCGACCGGCTACTTGGTCCGGTCGACCGTCCGGTCGACCGACCTAGCCTGGCAGCAACAGTTCAGGTCAGAAAACATGTAATTTTTAATCCTAAAAATTCCCATAAAATCTCTAAAATTATACAAAAATAGTTTTATCATTTTACATTGAAATATAAACTTGTGTTAAATATTTCAACACAAATATCAAACATTTGAACCAATTTTTGTGTTATAGAAATTTTGCCAAAAACCAAAACCGTATTTTCTAAAACTTGAATTTTTGAATAGAAAATACGTTTTGTCCAAAACTCATCCAAATACAAAAACATGATATTTAAACACTTTGAAGCATGTTGTATATGGATAGAAATCCAATATACAAGAAACATATATATATCCATGTTTTTGACTTTAATTCCAAAAATATGTTTTGTTAGAAATACCAAAACATAAAACACATGAAATAGACTATCAAGCTAAGTTTGTTTAAATAGTTGAAGTATGCATGTATATAGAACAAATCTAATATACATTAAACCATGTAAACTTGTTTTGATATAATATCTATTCATGCAAACCAAGATCGGTTAAACCAAAAACTGAAAACCAAAACATGAAACGTATGTGTTGTGAACTTGAGCATATCATACTATTCTAATCTTTACAATTTGGATCTAAACACAAAACTAAACTATGGTACCGATGTCTTCTTGTAGAGCGTCGTCTCCAAACCGACTCGATCCAAAACTCCGTGATTCACCGAGCTCGACTCCAATGAGTGCTATATATGATCTTGTCGCTCGGGCTCTTGAATCACCATGTGAATAGCTTCCAAATCATCTTGTTGAAGCTAATCACCAACTAATATCTTGATTAATGATCTGAAACTAAAATTACAAGATTATTAGTACACATAACTACATGAGTTAATCATCATCAAAACTAGAGTGGAAGGCCTCTGGGCCAACAATCTCCCCCTTTTTGATGATGACAAAACTCATGGAGTTATATATGCATGGATTAAGTTAAGCTTCAAAGAAGCTCCCCCTTAACTCATGCATAAACAAATAAACATAAATATGCAATGAATATAAAACACGAAACATGCATAGATATGCATAAAATAATAAAAGGCTCTAGATACCATGAAATTTTCAAAAACAAATAACATGTTCTAGATACCAATTAAACTAAACAAATAAACATGCTCTAGATACCAATTAACTTAATATATGCAAAACAAAACTAATGATCTCTTTTACAAGCTTTTGATACCAAAAATAAACATGTTCTTTAAATAATGCTTTGATACCAAATGAACTTAATAAAACATAAAACATGCATAATATGCATATATAAACTCTAATTCTTCTCCCCCTTTTTGTCAATCATCAACAAAGGGGTTAAAGACAAAACAAAACTAATAAAAACATATTCTTCTCTTCTTTTTATTCAAACAAAGAATCAATCAAGAGATGATCTCCCCTTTTTGTCTAAATCAAATATGATACCAATTAAAAATGTGTTAAGGAAGTGCATATTGATACCAATTAAAAGTGAAACTATACCAATTAAAAAACAAAAATCTTGATACCAATTGATAAGTAAACAAATATCATATCAATTGTAAATAAACAATCTTGATATCAATTGAAATTAAACATTACAAATTTTGAATTTCTAAACATAAACTTAATACCAATTGAAATTATTATTCTTTTAAGGCATAAGATATCATTGAACTCATTATTTTTCTATCATAAAGTAAGGGAGAGGAATACAAAATACCAATTGAAAGATGAAATACAAGATTTTCTCCCCCTTTATGAAATACTAACAAAAATAATGCGTAGGCTCGAATTAAGATACCAATTGAAAGCTAAATCAATTGAAACAAAGTTGAAGCTCAAGCCTTAGCATAAACAAATACATATGTATGAAATATTAGATACCAATCGAAATTGATATTATTTGAAATGTAAGCATACATACATAAAAATATATGAGTATACAAGAAATGTCAATATTGATACCGATTGAAAGAATCCAATGATACCAATTGAAACAACAATAAGATCAAGTGTATATCTCATAATCCTATCCTCTCATTCATGTTCAAGTTTAAAAAGATTTTCACAATAAAGCATACATGAGCATGATCACCCATCCAACCTCCCTTAGAAGGTAGGGGTTTTCAAAAATAGGTTTGAAAATGTAGTATGTTTGAAAATCTCTACCATAGTGAAGAATACGAACTAGTTATAGGAAAAATTTTTAAACTAGTACGAAATCCTTCAAGTAAGGAATAAAACAAAATTATTTTTCATAAAACACATGTAAATCACATGATCACTAATACTCAAAATCCATAAAGCATATATCATAGTCTCATGAAAACAAATCATGAGTAAATTAATAAAGTGAGTGTACAAGTGTTATGTGATACATATCAATATGAAAATATTCAATTAAGCTCAATTGAAATTCCTTAAAAACATTAACACATGAAAAACTAAATTTTCATTACCAATTGAAATTACCTAAAAACATGAAACTCATCAAAACGATTTAAACTTCAAGGCATATGTATGTCATGTACAAACTGAAGTATACATACATATCCTAAACATAATGAGTCCACAAAAGTATATGCATGAAGGCACGTGGCTCAAAGGATGTATATGTATAATCAATAGTTTGGACAAGATAGACATATACATGAAGTTGAAACACTGATCATAAAATCATATCCAAAATGGGAATACAAGTTTAAAATGCACGAATCATCAAAACTAGACTATACTAGAACATCTAATGGGTACAAATAGGCATTCAAGCACAAACATAAAAAGATTTACTTGTGGCCCATTCTATGTACAAGTATAAATCCTAGTTTTCATGAAAACTAACATCTAACATATATTCAATCATGAAGCATAAAATGGGTCAAAAATTAACATGAACACAATCATTATGTAAATCACATGTTATTAGAATTATGAAATACATAATAGCCAAACAATGGTGAGAACACAACATATGGGTCCATCTAAACATTGGTGATCTCAAAAGCTATACATGCATGTCAAAGGTCTAATAAACATGGCATTCAACATACTAAACAAAACATGAGTCATCAAAACAAAACATCATAAACATTCATATGATCATTATGAAGATGCATGTGCATTAGATCTAGTGCATACATATTAGTTAAAAACCAAGTGAGAACACAAAGATATAAATCCATATAGGCATGAAGTGTCTCAAGTAACTAAGCATGTATATCACTAATCTAATCAACATGACATAAGCATAATGAATAATAAACCATGGCATGCTATAAATTGATGAACATGAAAACATGCAATATAAACGGGAGTTCGAGATAGATACCAAAACTGATGAAGGCACCTCTCAAGTTCTCCAAACCAAGATGGTCCTCCACCAAACTCCCCTTGAAAGTGATGCATCCAAAAATGGTTCTCTTTAAGCTTGGAACGCATCTACCTCAAGGCACCATACTCTTACGTGATGCGAGAGCCCACACCTACATCAAAAATCAAAGGAGTGGTCTTTGGTACCCATTTTCTTTTGGGTCCACGGGGGTTAGTATCTTTTCTAACCTAAACAAGATTACATGCTAAATTTTCATTATGTAAACGATCATAGCAAAATCTAGCAAGATGGCCTTTTCGACCACAATGTGTACACGTGTACACATGAGCATACATAGTGTGGAGTTTGTGACCGTGATGAGCATGTGTATGCCGTGATGGGTGTACATGTAAAGATGGAACTTGTTTCTTGCGAACCAAGGTTTCCAAGCGTGTATGATTCAAAGTACATTATCTCAAGTAGAGCCCAAACATTCAACACTTTTCTTCAACACATTTATGTCATTTTCAATACTAGAAGATAAAGTGGAGCATGCAAAAGATGTGCTAGGTGAAGCTACACTAGCATGGCAAACATGTGAGTCTATATCATTTTTAAAGATTCATTTTTCTTTAAAACAAAATCCAATTCTTTTGTAATGAAATCAATTTCATTTTTCAAAACAAGGTTATCTTTTAAAATAAAATCTAATTTAGAAGATAAAACCTCATTGTTTTTCACAACATCATCACAATCATTTTTGCTTTTCAAAATATCAATCTCTTTTAGGGAAAGGTCTAGTTGAGATCTTAGTGAGTCACGTTCACTAGTAATCTCTTCCTTCTCTTACAAAACCGATTCAAAAGTTAAGCACAAATCCTTCATTTCTTCTTTTAGTTCAAGATTATTCTTTTTCAAAAGATTATGTTTTTCCAAAAAATTTTCAAGCTTTGTGGCAAGTTCCATATTTAAGGTTTGAGCTTCTAAACAACCATAGCAATAGGAACTAGAGCAATCATCTAGTTGAGATTCCGATTGTACCTCAAGGGAGTTCTTCCCTTGGACCATGAGGCAATGCTCGTCGGACATGTCTCTCCTAGATCTCCTTATCTTGTTAATAATCCTGGAAGCTCGGGAGAAGTCAATATGCTCCAAACTGCAAAAGCCGAGTCATAATGATCAAACACATGTAAAAGATCTTCATTAAGAGATACTCTAAGTGTCTTAAGTGCTAATGCATTTGCCTTTCTATGCTTGCTAGCATTTGAGTAGGTGATTGCTAAAAATAAAGAAACAATCAATGAGTTAAAAATATACCGTGTAGCTTGTGGCTAACGGGTCGTGTCCACAAGGAGGGATGCGATGGAAGCTTTTCGGTGAATCGTTTAAAACAAGAAATTGTGTTCATTTTTTTTTTTATGAAAAAGAGAATGGAAAGAAAGAGATGAATGAAAGAAAAATTGCAACTTTTAGAAAAGGTTTTGGAGAAGGTGATTAAGAAAGCTTGAAGATTGTTTTTGTTGTATGTAATAATGAAGAAGGTCTGGGCTCACTATCTCACTACTCAACTGTTCATTCTTCTCTTAAAATGTTAAGTCCCTCAAGTTATCATTTGCAAAACTTAAAGTTGATTTTTTTAGAAAGCTTTAAGTAAAGCACATAAGATGTTAAAGAGTTGAGTCTTTTTCTTCAAGAAATCGTTAGAATCGAATTTAAAAAATCAAGCGCAAAGAAGCAAGAATGAATTAAAAACGATTCAAGAGATGTTCATGAAAGAATTGTGAAGTCAACTATCCATACCCATCCTCATGTGCCTTCAAGAACACTTTCAAAAAGAAGGCTTTTAAGTGAGGCATGCATATGAGTCATCGGGACTTTTTTTTTAAAAACAGAAGAGAAGAAGAGCAAGGGAGAGTGATGATAGCTAGCCCAGAAAAACGTTTAGTGATCCATAGAAAACAACGAAGAAAACATAAACATTATGCAAACCATACCGTACTGCAAGTAGAAGAAACTTGGCTCGACTTTTGTATTGCTGTCACTTCAACCTTCAAGTACAAGCTCTCAGTCCTCTCTCTCGCTGGTTTTGATACTGG